>JAUMTS010194425.1:0-14048 GCA_032273385.1 Ophiopholis aculeata | reverse complement strand
TAAGCCTTTGCTGAACAAATGTATTCAGTTGTTGTTGTCCCATATCTCTAGCAGAAAGAAGTGAGGTCTGTATTGCTGCAGTTGCCAGGTCTTTCGTGGCAACGTTTTTCAAAGAGGTACACTGGACATCCTCAACAAACACATTAAATCCCTGAAAAATATTGATCAAGGCATCTTCATCATTTGATATCGCTTTTGTCATGATTTGCTTGCCTCGTTGTGCAGAATATTGGTCTCAGAACAAAGGCTGTACATTGCTTGTTTTACCAATTACTATACCGGGAAAATGGCGGCCATTTTGTTTTTATGACAATCATCAGGGGAAAAACTCAAACTAACCCCTTTGGAAATGCACTAATTACACATTAAGCACTAAAAAGTACCTTTAAAATGTTAAATTGTGGCATCTAAGAGGCATATATTGTATTTAGTAGACCAAAATTACTGATTTTGACGGCCATTTTGTATTATGCAAATATCAAGGTCAAGACGGGAGAAATGATTTTGGTATCCATCATTTTTGGGTTCAGCACACCCAAATTGACTTAAAGAAGATATTGATACCGCTTTAAACAAGATTTGCTTCTAAACCATTTTTCCAGGCCCATTTTCCAGAAATCCACCTAGTCTACAAAGAGTAAAAGTCAATGCAGCTCAGAACTTTGCAGCATTACCACAGCAACCCAATTTACATTCAATGCAGCCAGTTCTGCCTTTTTGTTTTTGCCCTAATTTTGTAAGGAAAACTCCTGCAGACTCCCGTAGCACAGAATATAAGGAGAGTTGTATACCAAAACATATACATCAAGTTTCAATGCAATAAAATTTTAGCATGAACTTGAAAAAAATAATTATATGCTCTATTTAGCCTTATTTTTGGATAACTGTAAGCTTCCTCAGGTGATTAAGTATAATTAATTATACAGATGCATTTCAGCCTCCCGCACCACAGAACAGTTTTGTAAAGACTATAGTTAAGAAGCTCCTAAAAGGTCAGCACTGTAGCATTTATACTTTTCTTGAAACAATTGATTGAAATTTTTTTCATCAATTTCCAAGTTTGCTAGTGGGTCAAAAAAACAATTCAGTACATACAAATTATATACTTCAATTTTGTCATATTTGACACTAAAATTGTCATAACTTTTGAACTGCTGCTCCGATCAACCTCGGATTTCTGATAATTTTGGAGCCTAACCAGCTCTATAAAATATTAAAAGTTTGTGTCAACCCTAGGAACATCCTTGAATAACAAAATGTATATTTGTATGTGCACCAGTGTACAACTAGAACAACTAATTTACTAGGTAATATATCGTTAAAACATGCATTTCACCTTCTAAAATCGTAACATTATTATAAGTGCAATTAAGTATGAATCCAATCATTTAACATTGACCGATCTTTCTTTAATCAGGTACAACTACTCCAGCGGTGGCTATGGCACACATTGACAAACACATCCTAATCTTCAAGAATTTGAAATTTGACAAACAACTACTGGGTCAAGGTGCTTATGGAACAGTATCATCAGTGACGTTTATCTTTTCAGACGGGGGTGATGAGTACCAAGGATTTAAAGAAGCTGCTGCCAAATATATTCCTAAAGAGTACATTGATGAAGCTCATAAAATGCAAACCTTTGAACATCCCAACATTGTGCGTGTTCTAGGTATTGTTGACGCCCCACTTGCTGCTGGTGATGTTGAGCGCTGCTATATAATCATGGAAAAGGGCGAAATGTCTCTGTTGAAGTATTTACAGGAAAGACCAGGACATCTTACACAGCCTATACAGGGCAAATGGGCATTGGCCATTTGTGAAGCTGTGAAGTATGTTCATGGTAAAGATATAGTGCACCGTGACATTAAGCCTGCCAATGTCATATTATTTCAAGGAGATATTGTAAAACTAGCAGATTTTGGTATTTCTGAGAAAGCACTTGCTACTAAAACTACTAACAAAGGTAGAGGAACCTTTCCATTCCTTGCTCCAGAAGTTATCAAAGAAAATCGTCCAAAAGATTATAGGGCAACATTTTCCAAAGCATCGGATATCTATTCACTAGGGTTGCTTTTGTGGCAACTATTTTCCAAAGATGATATTCCCTTTCCTTTACCTCCCGATATTCCAGATGACTTTCCTGAAAGTTTGAAGGTCATGCTGCCACAAACATGGCAAACGGATCCACACAAACGACCAGCCATAATAGATATCATTTCAGGCCTTAAGAAAGATAAGTGTTTCCTTTCAAGCTAAGGACAAGAATACA
This sequence comes from Ophiopholis aculeata, assembly GCA_032273385.1. Taxonomy (NCBI): domain Eukaryota; kingdom Metazoa; phylum Echinodermata; class Ophiuroidea; order Amphilepidida; family Ophiactidae; genus Ophiopholis; species Ophiopholis aculeata. The sequence continues at coordinate 11,776 of JAUMTS010194425.1, read as the reverse complement.
TCGTATACAAATATTTACTGCTCATGAGGGATCTGGTGGAATCTATTTGGCCCCTCGGTGAACTGGAGACCGTGGGGTACTATTTTTCACCTCGGGGCCCAATAGATTCCACCAGATCCCTCAAGAGCAGTAAATATTTGTATACTATACCTTGACAGACTTTATATGTGTGCTAAATACAATGAAATTGACTTACCTACAAACGGGTCTTCACAAACACCGCAAAAATACTGGCCTCACCAACACCTGCAGAAGAAATATCATGTGATTGTATTACAAAATAATGCCTAACGCCCTCCCGCCGCAGGAGGGAGTGGAAGGTTCAATACAAGGTTACGCACCAAGCAGCATGCTCCTCAGAAAAATATTTTTTCACCTATAGAGGGTTTTCACGACGCTGTACGCACCCCATACGCACATGAGTCGGCGGCCATCTTTGTACCCAATTTGCACTCGTTAGAATAGGGAAATTGGTATCAAGATGGCCGATATCTTAGAAACGCCTTGGCAACCATGGGTAATGACGTTACATGAAAACCCTCTATGTACTTTTTCTACAGCTTTTGTTTAGCTAGATGTCCCAACTTCCAGATCTTACTTAGCCTCTTGACTGGCATGTTTGGCATCAACTGTAAAAAATGTCGTTAATTTTCTATAACCTTTTTTTGCCGCAGACCATATAGGACCATCCGTTCTTCAATTGCACTGTGGAATAAATTGCCCGTTCAACAATACATAGTGTGATTTATTCCGTCATACACTTACTAAGGGATTGGGACCTAAGGACAGGTTTTCACAACATAAATGATTCACATGCGTCATTAGATTAGGGGAACGTGTTCTTCATACTATCAAGAAACGTATGTTTAGGAGGAATCCTTTCCCAGTCTAGGGTCATGTGATATGTCAAGGTATCAGATCTAATTTCTTTTCCTTTTGATTTTTAAAATTGATGGTTATTTGTAAAGGTGGTGCAATACTTTCAGACATTTGCTTTTAGTTGCATCTTCTCCATCTTGTTGTTTTTGTATGTTTTTTAATGATGGAAAATAAATTTGAACAGTTGAAGTGTTAGACCTGCACCGTTAGGGCAATATCCATCTTCAATTTTTCAAACAAATCGTACTTTTTTGGCACTTTTTGGTCAAAAACTCAAACAGATATGAGAACCGGTCAAAACATTGAGAACCTTGAACTAGAATATTTGCATTATGTTCCAGCAGTTTTTGGTATTTTATTCAACAAAATTGACGCTATAAAGTTGTGGTAAAAAAATAGGTTTTTGGTGTGTTTTTCTTCAAAAGTCGTCATTTTATGATTAAAAGTGATGGCAAAAATTTATTTTCTGATTTTACATTCATATGAGTAATAGCTCAAAAATAACAGCACTCAATTAATTCAAAAACTATTCCCTTATTAAAATGTTTCACCTGTGTCACTTTGCCACTTGGTGTACGTGTTCTTCATACTATAAAGGAACGTAGGTTTAGGTAGACTCCTTTCCCAGTCGCAAATCACGTAATCTGTCGCGCTATAAGATATTACCATCCAGCCTGCGACGACACGGCAACCATTATAGTTTCTATTTATAAACCATTGCCTTCCAATATCCTTATCCCTGCAGTGTTATAAAACATGTTCATGTTGTATAAATCAGGATATCGATTAACGTTTCAACTTTAGTGTACGCATATTGATAATTTACAATATTTTTCTTAAAATTACAGGAGACACTAGGGAATGACGGAACTAATACTTAGCTTGTTTATACTCAATGAATGCATTTTATATGCTGAATCTGGGTATGGTAATGAACGTTTAAATTTTTAAAGAAATGAGTGAGATTTTTGACATGATTAAATCGGATATTTGTTTAAATTATATCAAATTGGAAAAATAATTGAAGGCTCATAAGACAACAGACAAAAGTAAACCTCGTTAATTTACCGTTATGATATTTTATATTTGTATACCTATATACGACGTAGTAATTAATATTATAGACTATTAATGAAATATTACGCGTGTACGGCTTCAGGTGCTTTTGATATCTTGCATTTTTCACGTCATGAAAATATTCCTATATTTTCCTTTTTTTTTCTGGACTGACGTTCATTTTTTTTTTAAATAGGTAATGGCTAAGTTTTTAATCATATGCTGCGTGGAACAGAAAAAAACTTTGTTAGCCCTTTGTAACATTGCATGAATAGCATTTGCATATCGTATATTATAATAACACATTCCTTTTGACCAATCAGTAGGTAGTTCTCATTGGTTAACTTACCCTTCAATACTGAATACATTATGTGTTTCATTGCAGATGTCATCATAAGATGACGTCATCAATCGGTCTTTTGTGAACCAGTTGATCATGTTTGACCCTACGCCATTAAATGTAAAGGTCACCAGTTCGCTTCCGATGTCATTTAGCATTGCTACCTTAACCTGCAACACAATGTACAGAAGAAAGTATGAAAATGTCATGAAACATTTTTGGACGCGCTTTTTACCTTTTTCTTGCAAAACTGTCAAATTTAAGCCAATGGGAATCGTGATTATTGAAGCGCTATGACCCCTACTGTTAGCAATACTGTATATATACCCCCTGGAAATATAATGGTGTGTCCATCAAAGCCATACCTCTAGAATGTTTTTTTTCTCCCAGTCAAGAACAAAGGAGTTCTTGTAATGACCTTTGAATGTAGTGTCGAGTTGACGCGCTTCCGGGATATTCTCATTCAAGGAAATAGGGGTGCTCCACAGCTGGAAGGGATCATTAACATCAACTGATTCGTTCCCGACGTTTGTGCTGATGCCAGATACTGCTTTGAAAACTAAGTCCCATCCAGGTTCTGGCAAAAAGAAACAAAAGAAAGCAATTATTAAGAAAGAAAACATACATGTTCATGTTTGACTTTGCATGTGATATAACCAGGCCCCTGCCACTCGGTCTCAGATGTTTTTAGGTTCTTTGTGACATTCGTTTATAATGTCCGTAGCAAACGATCTTTTTAATGTCCTTTTTTGTCCCAATACACCAAATGCAAATATTAGCTTGTCCCAGCCGCTGTCGGACATGAATTAGCATAATTTGTAATGTAAACATAACATTTTCACAAACAATTATGAACTCTACCCGATAATATGTGAAATAATATAAGTATTTCAAATCCGTCGGGTTCGCTATCGAACCCCACTCTTTCACAAAGATATTGAGCTTTAGTCAACAAACATTCCGATTTTTAAATTAATTTGAACAAAATTCCAGTGTCAAAGGTAAAAAAATAGACAGCGTAACAGTGTTAAGTAATATTATGAGGCCGTGGAGAAAATAATAATACGCAATAACATAGTGCGGAAAATGCAGCAGTAAATGGCAGATATTTTGAAATTCTAAAAAAAAATATGACCACCCCCCAGCCAAAATATGTTACTTTTCATATATTCATTGATATTATGACAAGGGAAGAACAAATTATGAGAGAAAAAAATGCACATTTTACTGTTCGATTTCGTCTCCGAGAATTTAAATTTACGAGCGAAGTATATTCTCGCACAGGGTTGCCCGGACTTTTCGTAGACTCTATCATGCAGTCGTCTACCGATGGCTTTTTGCGGGTTTTGCTACATTGAAAGTTTGAATAAAAAGCACGTTCAACGGCGGCTGGTTTGTCCACGAAAAACTGGGCTCTGACATTGTCTCTTTTACAGCAAAGTTTTCATCTTCAGCATCTTACAGCCGCGTTGAATACGCAGTACTTAGCGATATACCTAAGCCTTGTATAAGTGATAGTTTGTTTTGATTCGCGAAAATGAACGAATCGGAAATTTGTCGAGGCCAAATGTATTCAAATAACGTTCCCAAACAAGCATTATATGCCAAGCTAATAGCATGAGCATGTAGAGGGATCCCTCAGGCAAAAATTCTGGCAGGATAGCATTTACCTATAAAAGGATGCAGTAAAATGGGAGTATTTGGGGCCGGTCTGGTGAGACACGTAATCAAGTTTTTCAGAAAAAAAGTCATCTTCACGTAATTCAGCCAAGGTTGCCATCCTGTTAACATAATAACTGCCGCACTGAAGAGTACATCGCAATATTGGGTTTTGAGTGTTCAATAAAAAAATAAGGACAATATAGGTTTAAAGTAAGTTTAGTGTATTTATAAAGAAATTCTTGTCCTTAGAAATGACCTGTTTTGCTACTACAAATGAAATTCCCTAACTTAAGTATCGAACAATCATGAACCGTTGCTGTATAAATATAGCGCCCGTTATCAGTATTAACTCCGGGCCCGCGGAAAGTATCTAGTTGTCATCTCCAGTAATTTACCCTAAGATAACTGCGTGTTTGTATTCACTTTAACAATATTTTCTTTGGATGCATTACTGTAATATCTACTACGCGTTAGTCACAAGCGCAGTATAATATACGATATACGCGTACATAAAACCGGCGCAGCTGAAACGTTAGCGTGTGGACACGAGCGGTACATAGCGTCACGTACAAAAGTAAGAACCCATTTAAACTTCACTTTCACTGAATAAAGGATGACGAATCAGAGTGTGTGTTTTTTTTTCATTGACTCAGACATGCATGACCACGGCATTAATTCGCTATAATCTGTTGACAACAATTGTTTGAGGGAATGTTGGCAAATGGTTGGGACTACGTCGGTCATTGTACCACTTAAAAACTGAATGAGGAAAAGAGGTTAAATATTCTTTATCCTAATGTCTCTGGGCGCTTGGCAGGGTGACCGCAGCCACGGTAACGAGCAAATGTCTGTTGAGAGTATGAGGGCACATGGTTCGTAATATTGCTGTCAGCATATTATTGAACTATTGTCAAACAACTGTGCTCTACACGATTTACTGTCTTAGTGTTCTGGGAGCATTGCAATGACTCACCACTCCGGATTATAGGGTCGGGTGTAGGTTTGGGCCAGGGTTTACGAAGATAAAATATATACTGTGGTGTTAAATTAGTGTCTCCAATCTGCATTGTGATTACAAAGCATTGGTCATTCCTTACCCGAGTTACAAGCTCCATTGTTAAAGCCATATGGGCAGGTGCATTTATATCCTACTGCTTCCAGGCGCATACATGGGTGCCCATGATATCCTTTGACAGTAATACGTAGGTACCTCGTGACCATGGACTGAGGTAAGGATATTTCAGCTATGCCATCTCTGTTTACATTAGCATCAAAAATCTGTAATGGAGTACAATGAACATAAAACTAATCAATCCTAGTTCTACAAAGTAGTACCACCACTCGTTGTATTTTGTTCAATCAGTTAAACAAACTTGAATTAATTCTGTCTTGTACACGGCCATTTTCTTATAACATGACTCAACTGGCAGTTTAGGTACTCTGGACACGAAAAGCTCAGTGAAATCGGCAACAATTGAAGCCTCGATAGTGGGCCCCCATTCAAAATGTTGGTAGCAGCCGATCTTTGGTACCACGTCTCTGCCGCTATTGGTCCATCATCGAATTTCAAATTAAACTTATTTCTGTTTATACTGGTTACCTTTGCCCCCTCCTGGAATACGTTGAGGTCAAATGGAATTCCTTCAGCATAGATAAACAATCCTGTATGTTAGTATTTGGTCTGGATTATAATTCCTATAACCATATGCTTAGGAGGGAGACACATTGCCTGATATTTGCTGGTTTTGACCCCACCCCCTAGAAGAATAACAATCGATGGAAGACAGCTTAATAATTTCTTCCAAAACCCAATTGCCGGTTGCTCCAGGTTTAATGTGTGCAGTTTGAGACGATTTCTATTTGTCGAGATATGGCGGCAAGCGGTTGAGTTTTAAAGTCGCCACTTTGGAATGCCAGTGTTTTTACTCAGCTGCCAGCGCGCACCCAGCGGTTTTCCAGGAGTCCTCCTCTTTATTTCACCTCGAAATTAGGTGACAGTTTGGTTGAAAGTTTCTCCGAACAAACACCAGTTACTATTATTATTACATTGATTTAATCAAAAGGTCCCAATTTCTCTCCTTATGAATGGCCTTCCTTAGCTGCCTTCATTAGTTGTTTTACTTCATTTGTCTTCTTTTTGAGTATTTGTATAAGCTCCTCACTTCTATATTGTGATACCACATTTGTGACGATTGCTTACTGACGAGTACCTGTCTGCGAATACCCGTGGGTCTCAAGCAAAATATGTAACATTTAGCATTAGCTTTGCTATTTATATAAGCTACAGCTGTTTGGAGGATTACATTGGATTTTTAAAAAGAAAATGCAAGAACAGGATTAAGAGTTTTACTGGAGTTTGTAAATTGCTGAATACAAAGTGCGCCACTTTTTAAGTAGCCATTATCATTATCATTGTTTGTTTTGATTTTGTTGTTTTCTGGTTGGAACTGTATTTGGTTTGAATAACAAATTACCAGTAAGGTTTAGCTGGTATTTAGGTTACTGGTGAAACATGTGTGAATGGACATGGTCATTTAGTGTCCATCAATCCAATGATAATCATGGCAAGATTATCAAAAAAGCTCAAGCTATGGCCAGATGTAAGCTGGTTTTCGCATAAAAGAGTTGCAACAATATCTTGTGTGATCGTATGTGCTATCTCTAAATGAAAAACAAAGTTCTGTCAAACTAATGATGTCAAGGACAGACCGGGGAGTAGGCAGCCCAAAAAGATCCTTGTTGAAGAGTGGACTGCCATCCTTAGCTATATCCTAAGCTATATGTTAACAGCATTGTGAGATGCCAGGCAGTTGTAGCCGAGTATGATTCCCAGTAATGTTCTAATCCCTGGTTAAAAATAATGGCAGATTTGTCACATTTTGTTTCGTACCTACTGGTATTAACGGCAGAGGTACTCAGCAGTAAAACAAGCGATCATCACAAATGTGGTATCATTTTATAAAAATAACAAGTCATCTTTCCACTGATTTGCAACATGGAACATTTGGTCTTAAATAAACCAAAATAATTTTGAGTGAAACAAATCTCCAAGCTGGTTTTGAGGAATTTATTTTGTATACTGCATGTTTTGCTTTTGCCTGTATAACGTAACCCGGCCCTCGAGTTGCGGTTTTGTATTGTATGATAATACTCTCCATCACGAATATGGTACCAAGATCGTGAACTAGTCGTTTACGACTGCTAAACCAAATGGGCTACCCGTCTATATTTCGGTGGCAGTTGGTTAGTGTTCCACCTCTCGACCACTGATGTTTCAGCCCACCATTAAATGTGGGTATTGAGCCGATTTAATGAATTAGTCCCATGCTTACTGGTCAACCGAAAACAACAATAAATCTTAACATTTTAATTAATAAAACAATTAAATTACCTTTGACGCATTATTTTCCATTATGGGTGTTAAGGAGGCAACATCAACACCTAGTTCGACTTGAATTCTTTTTACCCACTGGTCTCGGTTCCAGGCGCCTTGCGTTAGAATTCTTGATATAATCACAGCTGACAAAAAATCAACTTGTATCCACATGGGGGCCCCAAAAGCAGCAGACCAATGTGTTTCAGCGTTCAGTCTCGCCTTATATGGATATAAGCTGTAAGAATGGCTGGGACCCGTGATTTGAGAGTTTGATATGGTTCCATCTTCAAATCCAACCGGTTGAGGTGCTCCTGCTCGAGCTAAAAAATAATATTTGAAAAATATGAAAATAAAGAAGAAAACGGACTTTTTAACATTAGTTGTACCCTTTAACGTAAGCATCATCACGGGAAAATTGATGTGAATTACGACGCAGCTGGGACCTCTAGAAGTTTCCGGAATGAACAAAAACGGGCGATAATCACTCTATGGTGTACACTCCCAATTCAAATTGCTATACTTTTATGTCCTAAATTGGCGTTAGTAAACCCCCATTATCAAGAAGTGTGGACACTACAACATGGTCAACAGAGATGAGCGTGAGAAATTAACCCCCAGGTGACGAAAAAAGCATAATAGAGTCACTCATGATGAGTCACTGCATGTTTATATAATTTGGTGAATTGCAGTTGACTGCTTAATCAACTGCTTAAAATGCAGAGGAATTTTGGGCTCCGGGTACCGACTTTACCGTGATGTAATGAATAAAGCCTAAAGCTGATAACACCGGGATATTATAATCCAACCACTTGCCTTTGAAACAAACACTTGTATGTAATACTGGCACGGACTCTCGGCATGAACGTAATAAGGCTTTTCACTTTAGAGGACTGAAAGAGGTCAATCTTGCTTTTAGGCAAACATGCATGTTGTGTCTTTTAAAGACCCCGATATTGTCAGCATACTAAAGGCGGATCAGTCCGGCCCTAAAAAACCACATTATCAAAACTTCTAACACGTGACAAGGCCCTAGGGCTAAGTAGTATTCACCTAAAACTCCTTGGACACGCTTTAACTATGGCAACCACCTGGTTTTCAGCATTTATGTCAAAATTGATGCCAAAAATAGATTCTCTGACTAAACTGAACATTACAAAATAAAAATTGATTTCGCCGTTTCAAAATGGCGGCCAAAATACCGATTTACATTTCCCGAAAAAATAATAGACGGCAAAAATGAAAAACCACTTTATCGGAGCAATTTTAAAATAAAATGTGGATTTTAATTTAAGAAAATAAGTACATCTACATTACTGAAATACATTTTGAAGAAACATTATTCATGTGTGATTTAATGGCCATTTTTGCAAAGACAAGGGCGATCTGATTTATTTTTTCACCAAAAGTACCGGAAAATAAAGTTAGGCAATTACAAACAAAAGTGGCGTAAAATGTGTTTACGTTTTTAACGGGAAACGCGAAAAACGAAATGTTCGGTCCATAAGGACCCCCCGCCTTATGCACTTAAGTGTTAAACTGAATTTATACTCAACCACAAAGTGTCTCGTAATGCTGATCGTTTACACACTCAAACTGAATTAATTTACAATCAAATTTTTCCCACTACCCATGTAGAGCTGTGACAGACGGCAATAGAAACGTCAAGATCCGCTCTCGAAGTTAAACTTTTTTCGACACGTCTTTGCGATTTAGTAAAAATAACGTTTTTAGCTTTAGCCTCGTTTTCCGTTTTCATACGCCCTCATCGACGTGAGTATTCCAATCAACCATATGCTTTATTACACGAAGTAAACCTGCAGTTGTAATTAGTTTCACACTTTATGGTAAAAATACTACCTGTAGCATCCCATTACCAGTAAGTGCTTGTCGGAATCTTTTTGACTGATTTTTTTCAGGCCACTAAATGGTTTCTTTATATTCTAAAAGTGCTTTAAAAACATACCTTCATCACAACGTTGACCAGCAAAACACGTCGGGCACATTCCCGTGCTTCTGTAGCCTTCTGAACAAATTGCTAAAACAAATTTAATGTACAAAAATTTGTGAAATATTTAGCACAAAATAATAACAAGACAGTATTTTACCTAATTTTCTCTAAATGTTTATTACTTTTTTCTTCATTTATTCATTTCATTCGGAGTTCAATCAAACTAAAAACGTCGTTATCATGGTTATGAACAACATCAACAAAATTGATTAGTTATATAGAATTGATATACTTATATAGAGTTCATTGACAATTTGCTGATTTTTGTCGCTAAAAACACTAACTTTGTTTATAGACGAGGGTGCATACTACAAGTTTTATAATTTAACAAACTTGACTTAGATAATTTGAAAAAAATCTGTATAATCATTTAAAAGTTATGGCTACTAAACATATCTGTTGATGATATTGACAAGTGGTAGTAGGGATCTTCTCATATTCTAGAAACGGTCGTTATCGTGTCTTGTTAGACTTTGTGGTGGTTTGGAGAAGTTGGACTTTTAACACTCTTTCATTAACATAGTGTGATTTGTTTTTCAACAATACCCCGTTTTATTAAATTTTATCAATAAAACAGCCCCTTCCCAGTTTTTTATGTGTCAAATCCCATTTTTTACCAAATTAAACACCCCTCTTTCTGGTAATTTTTGCCTTACCAAATGCCTTTTTAACTTAAAAAATCAGGGCCATGCACCTGCGTCTGTTTTATATATATAGAAGTGCACTGCCAACAAGATATATCACCATTACATCATGAATTCCGCATAACGCATGCATATTTCTGATGTCATGGCACAAAATCCGGATACATGTCGAAGTTGCTCCGTTCCTTTCGGTGACAATTTGCCTCGAATGGTATTATTTCTTTTATTTTATTTCAATCTGAATGTATTGGTATTTTATTGAAAAGCAATTAGTGGCTCGCCAGCCAAATTACATATACACTAATTGACAAAATTAACAATTTTACATAAAAAACACATTATACATTTATATTGCACATCAATTAAACATACAACATCCACATTAACATCAGGCATTTAAAACACATGTATCTACTGAGAATGAAACAACATATAACAAACACAGTATCAGCTGGTTAAAACTGAGTCCATGTGAATTTACAGGGTGAAGGGCCTATTCATTTAAGATCGTACTAAGATATGGAATTGGAATATTTTGAAAATGCTTTACCCTGGATAAATTTATACTATTATTGCGGAGAAAACGACCATGCCATCTGGAAGGAGGGAGGAGGCATTTATAGTCCTTTTATTTTTGAGAAGCCTACCCCTCCACACACACACACACACCAACACACACACCCACACACCCCCACACACATCCCCACACCACCACCCCACTGGCACACACCTTTAAGATCATTGTGGTACCCGTTTTTTTACAAGACCGCAAACTCCTCTGAGCTGAGGCGAGCGCTGAGACTGCCGCACAGTAAAGCGCCCCACAAAGCAGGCCAGAGAGCATGTAAGGTATAAAAGTGGTTGCCTCGGAGGAGATTTTTTTTTAACTTTTGAGTAATTGGTGTTTTCTTAGGAACTTTCATTATTTACGAGGGAGGGGTCGGGGGAATCATATATAGGGTCATTAGAGTGGTCGTGCAATTTTCACTTTGTATATAACTTTTCCACAGAGTAGGGGGGGTGTCAACTTGTGTGAACATTTTTTTTAAAACTGAATTTTTTTTAATAATGTTTTTTAATTGTCCGGGGCTTCGATCGCCCCCTAGATTCCTTTAAATGGATATTATTCAGTTTCAGTAGGCCTATTTGGCTTTGTCCTCATAGGTCAAAAACGGCCTAAAATGACATGTCACAAAAACGGTGCCATCTGTTTGATTACGGAAAATGATGATGGCGCAAACATATGATGATCTTATGGTTGTAAAGATCAGAAAACATGGGGTTACAGTGATACAGGTGATATGTTCGTTGAGTTGTGGACAGAGGAAGCCCGGGAGAGGAAGAGCTTGTAGAGAGTCTTATCAGAATCATATGTTAGAAATACTAATTCAACACAGTAAATTGAGGTCATTTTGAGACAAAATCTTGTTTTAAAAAATTCTTTACGGATTCTATGAAGGTCCTACAATTAATTATAGCTAATTGTGTTTAGTTGTTGAGAAAGGTGAAACTGTTGGCCTCAGTTTGATAGCTTAAGTTGAAGATATGAAGAACAATTGACAAAACTGCAATGAGTTACTAGTATTTAAAAATTGGTCAAAAAATTACTGTTTTGGCATACGGGGTTTTTTTTAGCCTATTGCTAAAAGGAAAATACCCATTATTTTTTTTCTAAAACTTAGCATTTTACACTTAGTTACCAGTTCTTAAGAGCCAATTTTTTCTAGATTGACCAACTCTTGGACACGCCATCTCTCGGATTTCGCCCAAAGTTTGGGAGTTGAAAGACCTTTGGCCCCAATGTACAAAAC
>JAUMTS010193315.1:0-15177 GCA_032273385.1 Ophiopholis aculeata | reverse complement strand
GTACCTAACAAAAACTGTACATCTAGTAAGTATCACAGGCTAAAAAGGAAAACATGCTTAAATTTGAATGTTCTAACTCGATAAATGGTAAAAAAAAGGGTTTACACTGTTTTGTTGTGAAATATTTTACTTTACTTTAAAAATTACACTTACATTTTAGTACAAAAATACAAAATCAGTCCACAATATACCTATAAAGTATCTTACAGCCCCCAAACGAAGTAAAATGTCCGTTCACAGTTACATGTGTCACATCCAACACCCACTTACACACATAGAGAGAAACTGTAAGTGGAATATTCAAAAATACTAATTATCTATAATGTCATGCACCAGGTAACTATCATATATGAAAATAGCCATTGTACCTTCCTTAATTTAATAGATAAATGAGGAAGTGTGATTGGATGTGACATGGTCCATGGATGTGACACATGTGAACGGACAAATATGATATAGGCCTACAAGAAAAGTGGTACTTAAAGATCACAAAAAGTTAGTTAAAAAAGTAGCTTGTGTCTGTACATAATTAAAAGTAATAATGTAATAGGTGCACCCTATTTATTTAAAGAACTACACCACACACAACGATTTCTGGATGTGACACCCCATGTGAACGGACATTTACTAACAGAAATCAAAGGTTCATAAAAACAACCCCCAAAGAAGAAATGTAATACTTTGTTTTGTTATTTAGTAAATGTTTGAGTAAATCTTGATTTCAGTAGTCATCCTTTGTCATTGGAATCAAATATTGGTTGAATAAATCTGTGTTGAATAATCTATATAGATGTGAACGGACAAAGTCACATCCAAAAGCACATCTTTGTACAACTCTCATTTCAGTTATACACGCACGCCGAAGTTCCTTCATACATGAATGGAAAGGTTAACATTTCCTTTCATTAAAAAACATAAAAGCAATTAGCAGACTCAGCATATCTAGAAATGGCAGCAGTAAACAAAACTGTTAGTGTCCCAGTTGCAAACTGCAGTGGTCATTTTGACCGTTCTTGGCCCTCCTGTGCCCTGTGAGATAATAGTAGCAGGTTCATTAAGCTATGGGAGGTAGATACCATAGGTATACATGTAAATATATCAAAATTATTTCTGCAAACCCATCATTATGAAAACAACAGAACAAAAATCATGAAAATCAAAAAGTGGCGCCTATTCATGAAATGGGCCATATCTAAGAGTGTTTGCATGTTAAAAAATAAAATTCTGTAGGCCTGAATCTTGTTTCTGCACAGGTAGGAGAGCAAACCGTCCAACCATCTTTTGGATGGGCAATCTCCAACCCATCATATGGACACTTTTGCTTGGAAGATTCATATTATGCATCAAACATGTAATCCAACCAATGAAAATTCCCCATAGAGATAAATGTTCACTTTCCTTTAAAGAGTCTTTTAAATCAACAACCAGCAGCTTTAAAATGGCAACTTTTGTTGTTTGAGTGCAAGCACAACTGTAAAACAGTAGCCATCTTGTTATTAACCCTAACTCACTTCAGGTGGTCTACTTCCAGGTCACCAAGTTTCCGCCATGTGGTACCGGGGTTTAGTCAATTTTTTGATAATATTGTAAGAAACCATATTTAGCTTTAGTCTCATGTTAATTAGGCCACAGGTTTATACCTGTGATTCCAGACTTTGCCGCCATTTCGGTCGAGCATGGAGATCTAATTGAGGGTATTCTGGTTTTGGCCGTGAAGCACGTTTATGCACTGCATTTTTTGCAACAGTCGGCAAAGACCCGAATACCCCTAATTGGAGCTCCATGGCTGACGACACCGGGCGGTATAGGAAGTCTGGAATATCTGGTATAAATTTGTTGGTTAGGCTCTTGTAGTTAAAAAGAGGCAAGTTTCCATATTCATCTAATAGATACCTGCATAATGTTTTTTGGTTATGCAAATGTACAGTAATACAGTACTATATTTTTATATTCACAGTGCAGAACGATCTGCCTACCATAAGATGCGTGAAAGAGCTCAGAGGGATCCTGAAGAATATACTGTTATGATCGTAGATGGCATGGATCAGGCCAAAACAGCTGTTCCGAGGATGGTGAAGGACAAAGACCTTGCCAAATTAAACCGAATCCATGTCCATTTAACAGGTATTTTAAAAAAGAATTGCTTAGAGAATGAGAACTTAATCAATGTGACAATATTCCCCATGGCAAGCAACAATGAATGAGACAATTGTCAGATTAGGGGTTCAGTACATTTTGTATGGGTTACTCACCACCTCCCTGAACAAAAAAATAAAAACTGCTCATATTTTGGTGTGAATGCTTTTAAGGGTCTCCAACCAGTGCTTGTTTTTTTGCAGTAAATTACCGAATGCTAATTTTGCATTCTTATTTTCAGAATGAACCCGCATAAAATGTTCTTGGTATGTAGGGTTACTTCTTACGTCATCAGAAATGACTTTTCAGTCAAGATTTATTTTGTGAAAGCACAGCATGTCGTCTTAAAAGAAATTTTGTGTTTGGCAGTTTTTGAGGTGACCTAACAATAGAGTCGTTGTTTGTTCATAGAACTAGTATTTTAAGAGTTACAGTACTTAAATGTTCTAAGGCAAATTTTGGTCATCATTTGTCTACTAAAAAGATGTTCATTAGTGTGTGAATTCATCACTTGATTTCATGCCAGAGTCAGCATCCAACATTTACTCTATTTTTAAATTCTAAGCCGTTTGGAAAAATGACGACTCTTAAAATCGTAAAAAAAGAGAACCTGTGTCGGAAAACACCACTTTTTTGAAGACACCATTTTGTGCTATCCACAAAACATTACTTTGACAAAAAGCAGTTCTGAGAGCTTTAGAAGTGACCTTTCAGAAAATTTGAAAAAGAATCATTCTGAAATAAAGAATTAAAATTACAGTTTGGTCCTATTCGGTAAAAATGTGTGAACCCATTCTATACCCCTTAAGTCCAGTTTTAGATCAGTTTTGTTTTGGAGACTTTAATGGCCTAAAGTTATCACACACACTAAATTGTAATAACAAAATCCTTGTATGTAAATGGAATTCACTAAATTATTGTCATGTACACCACGCTGGTTAAGTAATGTTCAGTGTCATTTGTTTCTTTGCCAAAGTTGACTAAAGTTTAACTGAGCCGAGATTGGTAGTGATGTCACTTCTGGTAAAAAAAGCGTCTCTTCATGCACGTACGCGTTATGCTTGCGCCGTAACTAGTCGCGTAACAAAATGCAGGCAAGAGTTAACAAGGCGCAATAACTAACTCTGCGCGCATACGCAAACGCATTCACTACCATTCTAATTTAAGGTACACTTTAGTTATCAATTTTTCAATTGTTGTCCTGTACGCCAAGCTGGGTAAGTAACAGTGTTGTTTGTTTTTTGCCAAAGTTGTCTAGTTGTCAATTTTTCCCTTCAAAATATAACAACATTCATGCTTTAATCTTCATAATGCCACATTCTTTCTGGATAAAGCTGAAAATGTTACTATCAAATCAAAGGATATCATTTAGTTTGGAACTGAAGATGACTCAAATTAACAAAAAGAGCTCACTTTGCACCGAGCCCAGTACAAATAAATTTTGGTCTGACTAGAATGGGTAAATTTGAAAAAAAATCAAATGTATCAGTATGTATGACCCATGTACTGACTTCATTGATCAAGGGCAAATTAGAAAAAGGGGCATTCTAGGAAAACTGTACATGTAGCAGTTTCACGGTTTAAGGTAAATATATTTTGAGTTGTGACTTTTCCGTTGAAACCTATGAAACTAATACCAATACAGATGAACGAACTGTATTCTAAAATCGTCAATATTTTTGTTGATTTTTTATTTTTGTTGACAGGTGTACTCCTCCACACTGATGCACCAGATGGAAGAATCCCCTATATTTACATGGACGTGAAGGAAGTGCCCCATGATAGCAATCTGACCCTCAACATAATTCTGAACACCCTTCTGGATAACAAGGATCGACTAGGCAGAGTGCTGTTTTTACAGTTGGACAATTGCTTTCGGGAGAATAAAAACAAGTTCTTGCTATCGTTGGCATCATTATTAGTTGAGAAGAAAGTTTTTGAAGAGGTAAGGGTGCTCTCAAGTAATCATGGCTAGAAAAATACTTATTTCCTGGGTATAAAGATAAATTTCCCTCCCAAGTTAACAGGATCTTCCAGCATTTTTTATGTTATTTCTTGCTCCAGGACAGCAAAATGTCCCTCCAAAAGACCTAATTTCCCAGGAATCTCATTACTCAAAATGCTGAAGTGCTACTTGTAGCATAGGTTTATGACTTTGGTTACAGCTCATTATTCTTGTCATATTTATACCTGCACAGCTTATTAAGCTTAATCTGATTTGCATCTGACTACCGTTCATACATACAATTCAGGTACATGCATACAAATTTACAACTACTGTAAAGCATAATAATTTCACGTGCATTTTAATTTCACGAGGGCATCCAATTCGCGAAATTAAAATGCTCGCGAAAATTTACTTCATAACTGCCAGCTTGTAGAGAACTCAATAAATCGCGAAATTTTCATGCTCAGAAAATGACCATTATAATTCGCGAAAATTCATGCCGCGAAAGTTTCTTGCTTTACAGTATTGACCAATTGCCAAGTATTGCCTGCATAAATAATGATCTACTGTTCAAAACTGACCAAATTGCACTTCTAAGACCACTTTTTTTAATAAACTAGACTTTTCCAATCAGGAGGAGGTGTTGGTAAAGTGTCACCATATCAAAAATTATAACACATTAAAATGTGGCTTACAATGCAAAGACCTGTACGTTTGCAACATTAGGGAGGTTTTATGAATTTAGTTGAAAATTTCTGTCATTTTATCTGATATATGGTCATATTCTTATTTTTTGGGTAGATCAATTTGCCCAAATTCTACTTGTAAATAGTGATAGCGCTTAGTGTTATCTGACGACTGATACATTCATCGGTCTGAAAACAGTACGTACAAGTCTATATTCTCTAATTCTTATTTCAATCTGAATTTTAACAGGTGATTGTACACTTTCTACCTGTTGGGCACACTCATGAAGATGTGGATCAGATGTTTTCCAGGATTTCATGCGTATTGAAAGGAAGGGAAGCTGTCTTTACAATTGTTGGTAAGAAAGTTTTTTTATGGCAATATTTGTCAATTTTGTTAACGCCGAGCTCATTGTGGTTGCTAACACAGGATGGATGGAGCCAGGCAGGAGCAAGGTATCCCTTCTACTGAAGAAAGAAGCTGAATTCCTCACTCATTTCTATTTGGAAAAACAATTTGAGTATTGGGTACTGTTCACTCAGGATTCACCCAGCCTTATATTTTATAATATATAGCAAATTATTTAATAACACCGGAAGGGGGTAATTAAGATTCCTGCCTCTTTCCTGTGACGTGTGTACTGCATTTAGGCAAGAGCCCTAAGTTAAAAGTAATGTAACTTGTAAGCAATTAAATAATTATTTAATATTCAATTCAGACAGCTGAGTTATGAATCATGATAGAATCAGTCAGACAATACAGATCCTGTCAATTTGCTTGGTCAACAAATGTTGTTTAACCAACATTTTGCAACATTTTGGCAAGTTCAAGTTCAAGCTTATTATTTCAATATCAAATACAAAAAACCAGCAATGGTAGACATCGAGCAATGGAAGTCTGAATGTAATACTAATTGTTTCAATTCATTTAAAATTGATATTTGTCATCAGTGTCCGATTTTCAAGAACAAATTTACATGCACTGGTGCATGTAAACCTAAAAATTTACCTGTACAACAGAAAATTTACATGCACTATGCAATTTTCAAGTTAACTTATTTCCAGACATTTTGACCCTTTTGTTTTTTTTATAAAAAAACAAAACCCTTTCACACAATAGAGGCTGTCAGCCTTTTTCCCGCAGCCGCCATCTTGAGGATACTATACATGTAGATGCGTCTGACTTTGCGCATCCGTTAACGCCCAAGTCGCAGCGCGCCACAAATTTATTTAGTCACGCGTGTCAACGCGATATAATCTTAGCAACAACGCACTCTGCTGCCATCTTGAGGATACGGTGACATAACACTGATGGCCTCTACTTAGTCATCGATTATGGTAACAATCAAATTTTTACCAAATTGTTATTCCAGAGTTAATTTTGTTGCATGATTTTATTTCCTAGATTTGGGTGGAGTAATCAGGGAAGCCTACACACCTACCATAGAGGTGAAATATGCTACTCCACTGTTTAATATCAAAGATTGGATAACACCACATATGGCTGGCAGGTTTCACAACCATAGTTTTCCACTGTGGTTCAGATTCCGTGTCAAAGATGGAAAAACACGGATGCACTACAAGATGTGGGTGACTGATCAGTGGTTACCAGAAGAACAACTTGGAGAAGATGGCGTTACAGTAGAAGAACACTCAAAGGGATTAATATGCTTACAGGTAATTTGTTAGTGTAATTTAAACTTCCTGCCACAGTATAGTTATTCAATCTGTATCATTGAGAGCATGTTTGGTGACTTTGGTCTAGCAGGACTCGTAATCCGAAGGTTGAGAGTTTAAGCCCGCTACTGCCTATGTGTTGAGAACCTTGAAAAATCATTGGGGGATATCTTAACCTTTCAGTGCTGATTGCCTAGGTTTGCACTGTATTTGACGATTGGATGCAAATAGCCTATTTAAAGACAATCAGACTAGTTTAATGTGTTCTGATGAATTCCTTATGGCAGCTTTATTGATGGGTTGCGCTTTGTACCCTTGTGAAAGGCACATTATAAATGCTGATTATTATTATCAAAGAATAGAAATCAACTCTAACTAAACTGATTCTCCAAATTGTTCAGAGATTTGAGCCTTGCATTTTGTGTGATGTGCGTCTACCCGAAAGTGGTAAACATTCAGGCTGATTGACTTTGCGCTCATGATTAAAGAATTCAGGTGTGCACTGCTTCGCCCACAGTTCCCAAAGTGTTGTCATGCCGCGTAGCCAAATTTGTTAGAAAAGGCCAAAATTACAAAAACACATTAGAGGTGATTTTCAACTGAATGTTATTGTGCATGTTGATCTAATTTTACACATGCAAGAGGCAAAGGTGCAAAACATTGATGTGTATGGAGTAAAAAATGACTGACAAATTGCATTAATGAAACATTGTTTCACTGTTTATTTACCCTTAACAGAGTATACCAGACATATCCCAACCACCAGAATGGGTCATTCCTACATTGCTGAAACTGGATGTAGAAGCCATACAGAGGGAATTGCCTATGGCCTATAAACACCGGATGCCAGAAGAAAAGCGGCAGTGGTGGCAGGAGTACGTCTCCAATTTGGATCGGCTGACACAGGTGTGTAATAATTTTCAGTTTGTCCAAAAAAGGGATCAGCAACTCACTCACTTCCTCTTCCTGAACACATCACATTTGACCAGGTGTTTAAAGGAGCACTGGCAGGTTTGAACATTTTTTAAATTGTGGTTTGGGCTGAATTTCGTTACTCATGTCAGAAATAATTCACATATATCTCAGTTTTATAAAAAACAAATATTGCAGAATCCTATCTTAAAAAAGAATTTGCAATTTCCAAATAATGCATAGAGAAGCAGATTAGGCAATTTTTTTATTTTCTTGAATTTAGTACCAAAAGTAACTTCAAAGCAGTAAGTTCATCAAAGCTTGGCTCTTGATGTTTTTTGCAGGGTTCGGATTCTTCCGTAAGAAACCAATTTCTTCCGGAAGAATGGAAGAAACTGGAAAAAATAAGGATGAACCGATCACTCCTAGATCGGTATCGGCCGATTTCCGATCATATTGTAAACTAATCGGCCGATCCGACCAATTGTATCAAAAACCTAGTTCAATAAAGTCAGTTCGTAGTGTTGATCGTACGTGGTGCTGAATTCGTCACCCTGTTAACAGTTACTGTAACCTCACCTGTTCGACTTTGGCGGGCAGTTTATCACACTTTTGAATAAAATAATATTGAAAGCATTGCGTTTTCAAGTTGAGAATACACAACAGGAAACATTTATTTAATTTCCATCATGTGGTTTGTATAGTAAATTGTTAAATCTGATTGGCAAAGATTCATAACATGCTCAATTTGAGGTTGACCTCTCGTGATGAAGCTGACCTATCGCACAGTAAAAAGTCTTGCGCTGTTTTCCAATTTCCGGGAGGATGTTTCATGGTCCCGGCGCTTGGAAAGCAGTGCTAAGCATAATAATTCTACTAGATTGTTGCGATAAAAAGCCAAAGTAGCCATGGAGGTGTTGTAAGCATGCTAGATAATCATTTTGATTGGTAGAGAGGTTAATGTGCTACTTTAAATGTGGAATTCAAAACTAAAAATCATTTTTTTTAGTTTCTCCCGTTTTCAGCGGAAGAAACTGGAAGAAATAGTTTCTGCCGAGCGGAAAAAAACACGGAATAAACCGAGAGACGCTATGCTCCGCGCACGCAATTGTCACTTTTCAGAATTTTGTTCAAACCCCAAGTGGCATCTCTGAGAAATACATGTATCATCTATAATTCAAAGATACAAAGTAATTAAATATGTGTTTGTGTACATCCGTGGCTAAAGGATGGACTTGTCTGCACCTACATTTATCTCATATTAGGGCAACCACAGTTTATTCAATATAAGCAATATTGTGTTTGAAGGGGATTATAATCTTATTATATTGCCTAATATTAAAGGGAGCAAAGAATTATAGCCTCCGTTTTATTGACATCCAAAGAGACAATTGTCTGCCAACAAGCGCATCTTTTAGCCATGACTGATACATATATTGTAAATAATGGAAAAGGTCAGTTCCTGACAGATATGCTGGGAAGAACACACATGCATTTAAGATTGCACTTGGTATTAACTGTTTTGTTTTTACAGGTACCTCCACCTCCAAATACCTGGCCACTTCTTGAACTTGCAAATCGAGTTTCTCCAGAACCACCTGTATGGGAGTTGCCACCTCAACTTGAGCAGATACGGGACTTGATACACACAGAATGCCGTACAGTAAGTAAACTGGTGACACTTTGATATTAATAGTATGTTTCAACAGGTATATTTGGCAGCACTTGCCTTTTTTATGTCATGTCTGAAACTTAAAATCCAGAAATACTATAATAAGGTTAGATACAGAATTTGTTACCCACATTTGTACAAACTGGAGCTGTATAGCTTAAATTGCAAATCTTAGGTAAACCACATCGCTTTATCAACACTATATCCTGTTTATTAACGTGTAACAAAGTAGTTGACCACTCTGGTATGTAGCATATCAGCTCAATTTGGTGTATATGCCCAATCCTACTTGTCACAACATACGTACAAGCTACAACATGGGATATGTTTGACTCAAAGTTACTTCACATTGTAAGTACCACAGATATAGACCGGAGATCCTAGACTTTGCCCCCATTACGCAGATCTAATTAGGGGTATTCAGGTTTTTGCAGTGAAACGCCTTTATCCACTGCATTCATTGCGACAGTAGCGTGAATTTAGACACGTTTGAAAAGCCAAAAAGTACGCAAGGCTAACAGGCAATTTTCAGCGCCAATCATTGGCGCATTATGTTTGCATTCATTTCTGCGTGTGTTGTCAGCAAGGATCCGTATACCCCCAATTAGAGCTCACATGGCTGACGACGCCATTACACAGGGCGGTATAGGTGGTCTGGGATCTCTGTTATATAACAGTGGTAAGTACCCTGCAGTTCGTTAAGTTACGGAAAGTACTGTCAATAAAAAAAGGCATGTTAGTTTTTATGCAAACCTGGTATGCATTATACAGTGGAACCACCGATTTTAATTTGTGTTTTCAGGCTTTTTTAACATGTGCACTCATGGTTACGGACTTGAAAAACGGTTTGTGTTAACAAAGATCCACAGTATCACTATCTTAGTCGACACATCTCAAAACTTGCCAAGCATTTCCAGATTCTCAGAATTATTTTTTTTTTCTATAAATCTGTTATTTAACATGATTTGTTCACACTGAGCACCTTTGAAAAAAAATTGGGCTTTATTAGAACCATTTATTATTAACATGTGATGTTAATCCCAGTCACTACATTTACTACTTGATTTGGCACTACAATAAGTATGTTGAATAGACAGGACGTGATATGATTTAATTCATTCATACATGTATGTAGGTCTGTGTAATACAAGATACTGGACAACATTTAAATAGCCAAACTCTATGTGCTTATGGTATACATTCACAGTAGTGCCCTGCGGGGCAAGATTGTTTTCACCCTGACCCCACAATTCCCCGACCCCGACCCGAAATGTTCAAGCCCTCCCGACGTTCCCTGACCCGCAATTTAGTTTCCTAGACCGGACCAGACCTTTTTTGTCAAACCCCGGTACATCGAGTTATAAAGTTGCGAGAACTGAATCAGACCGTACTGTTTTTGCTACATATATATTAGATATGTTCTAGTATTGTAATGTTTGTGATTACAAAGGATTTGTTGTAGCTTATTATGATCGTTACCGGTCATCACTTGTGTAAATTTCCCCCGGACTGAGTGTAATTTGATCAAGACCTGGACCGACCTGACCATAGGTTCCCCGGACCGGACCAAAAAATAGGTGCAATACGAGCCCCGACCTTGGTTTTGGGTCGGTCCGGGTCGGAGAGTTTCGGGGTGCCCCGCAGGGCACTAATTCAAAGTAGACAAATTCAACATGAACAAATTAACATGTAATATTCTTTTTATGCTTGTGCCATTTCTAGATCACAGTTGGAATGCAGGGCCGTCATAACCCCAAAGCAGTGCAACACGTGGATGATTATGACAAGTTAAGTGAAGGAGATTTGGCAGTGGTTAATATAGAGCCGCCACCACCCGATGAAGAACCACCATTCATTGGAAAAGTAATGGAGGTGAAAGAGGATGAAGTAACTCTCCATTGGATGAGGGGGGGTTACAACAAGACTTGGAAAGAGTGGTTTGACGGGTGTGGTAGAAGCAGAAAACCAAGATGCCAACAGGTACCCCTCCAATCTATCATGTTGTTTGGCTTTCCCTTAACCAAAAAAGGGAACCTGCGGAAAGACACAATGTTTACAATCCAAAAATTGTATGCAGAGAAGTGATTCTAGTCTCTTGATCTTGAGGTGACTGAATGGATTGTTATGAACTAACCTTGTATAACTTGGTATTCTCATCTTCACAGACAGGAGGCAACACAAATGTTGCAATTAGAAATGGACTTCTTAGATTGAAACCACAATTTTGTCTTGTCATCAATTTCAATAACACTTAACATTTGTATCAAAGTTAAAGGTGCAGTAGACAATATTTTTGTATATTCATTTTCGCTGAAATTCACCAGATATGTTGAAATAAGTTCACAACGTATTGTTTATAGAAGAAAATATCAAAATACCTTCAAAAACTGTTTAAAAAGGGCTTTTTAGTAGATTTTCTGTGTAGAATGCATAAAGTGGCAAGATCAATCTTAGTTATCGGTGTCGACAACGAAAACTAAATAATGTTCCAACATAAAAGTTTTGTTTTTTTAGTACATCAAGTTGGAACATCAGAATTGGCATGGTTGAACACCTATTAAATAGAATTCTAATGGTACAAAAAACTCTATTAAAAAAAAAAACATTCGGGGGATGATGTTGAACATATCTACTGCCCCTTTAAAATCGTATGGGAACTTTCAAATTATGAAAATATAGGGCCATGAAAATTACTGTTTTTAGTTTAAAAATTAGACTTTGTGTCAGCCTGTTCACTTATTGCCTAACTTGTGTTTCTAATGTTCTTTTGGTATTAATATTGCTACGTAGGCATTTGTCAGGTCAGTGAGCTTTCATGCGCAAATTTCCAAGCCTTAACGCTTATGATACGCCCCACATGAATTCAAATTACTATACTTGACTATACCATGGCCCTATTTCATAAAAGTTAAGATCATCTTAAGCAGGGACTTTAGATGAATTGCTGTGAATAAGTCGAAGATAAGATGAATCTCTTAGGATTTATCTTAATTATCTTTATGAAATAGGGCCCTTGTCTGAAGTTAGGTCAGTGCTCTATTTCAAAAAAGATACTGTACAATCCTAAGTGATTCTTCTTATCTTGACTTAAAAATGAATTTATAGCAAGGCTCTACTTAAGATGATCTTAACTTTTATTAAATAGGGCCCAGGGTATTATATTGTCCTGCGGTATTGTGTTCCAACTAACACGTGTAAAGTCTTAGCTACGCACATACCAATTAGAGATTTTGCGTAGAAGTCATAATTTATAATGCCCATAATTGTCATTATCTTCGACAATTGTTTGATATAAAGCAAATATTGACTTCTTATTCAGGGAATAGTTGACATTGGTGAACTCAAAAACAATGCTATGCCCTTCGCTTCACTTTGGACCTCATTGGAGATCATTGGGCCTATAGTTTCAACTATGCCCCTCATAGCACTTCAACATTTGTATAATATTGTGCAATATTTTCTTGTGATGTACATTTTAAGTCTTACATTTTATGTTCCATTATTTATATCACTGTGTTTTAGGAGGAAGGAGAACGCATTGTAATGTGTGTAATGTTATTTTAAATATGCCAAAACATATTTGAATCAACATGTGCTCCCAGCGCATTTAGTTTGTTCAGGGAGCACAACATGTTGTACAAATCTCTATTTTACAATTAGATACAGTACATTTAGAAAAGTTTTTAAAGCTCAGATTAATTAAGTAGTTCTCAATACATAACTATATGTTAAACATTAGCTTAATTTATAATAAAAAATATGTTCATTGTAATTATCATACCAATTGACAGTGTTGTATGGGGTCATAAGTAGGCAATAAGAGGGTGAAGTTCACAAACCTAGAGCCTAAGATATCACATTTCTGTGCCATTTAACGGCCAAGTTTTGATTGGGGTATTAGGTTTTTTGGCCACGATCAAAACAAACATGTTTAGTAAAGTGACTCTTTGTCCTGTGCTTTTATTGAGAGAGAAGCATGAAATGAATCACGCAAGCTTGAAAATTCCACAATGCATGCGAGGCTACCACACACATTTGTTTGAGTTTAGTCCCGCGTGTGGTCGTACCCAAATATCCTCAATAACAGCTCCATGACTGATGCCGCTACCCGCTATTACAGGGAAATGTATAGAAATCGGGTATCTCTTTTCAAGGTTTGTGTGTTCTTTTTGTAAATGATTTCACCCTCATACGGTCAAAATGTATGTTATGACTTTCAGAAATTCTAAATGTATCTTTTGTGCATAATAAAGTTTGAAGTACAACTCAAAAAACAATAAATGCATATTCACGATGATTATCAAGGTTTTTCTGCATATGTTAACATATAATTTGCAGGCCACTAGGCCTATAAAAAGGGTTTTGTTTGCCCTTTTCGGACCAACCCAAAAGATCAGAAATCACGGTTCGCGTTGAATTTTTAAATTTTGGATTTAAAAATCACAATGCATTGTTATGTCACACAAATGAGTCCAGAAAACCTTATTATCGTTTTCAAAGACATTAAACTAGTTTAGATACAGAAAACTGCACAAATATTGCAATTCTTCTGCGTTTTGTGTTGAATTAAAAAAAAAACGACCGAGCGACCCTCCCGTGTTTCAGGCCAAAAGGGCAAACAAACCCTTTTTTGTTTCGGCTCTAGTAAGTTAAGGTACAATAGTATCAAGGTTTGGCAGAACTGCCAATTGGCAGTTCACTGGCATCATGATGAAGTATGGTAGGACTGCCAATGCCAATAGTATCAAGGTTTGGCAGAACTGCCAATTGGCAGTTCACTTGCATCATGATGGAGTATGATAGGACTGCCAATGCCAATAGTATCAAGGTTTGGCAGAACTGCCAATTGGCAGTTCACTGGCATCATGATGAGGTATGGTAGGACTGCCAATAGTATCAAGGTTTGGCAGTTCACAGGCATCATGATGAGGTATGGTACGAATGGCAATGCCAATAGAGTATCAAGGTTTGGCAGAACTGCCAATTGGCAGTTCACTTGCATCATGATGAGGTATGGTAGAACTGCCAATTGTCAGTCCTTCCTTACTTCAACCTAATACCAGTGACCTGCCAATTGGCAGTTCTTCTACACCATATCATGATACCATGTTAAGGTATGGAAGCACTGCCAATTGGCAGGCTACTGGTATTAAGTCGATGTATGGTATGACTGCCAATAAACATGAATGAATTTAACATCCACTGAATGAATATAATATGCCAAGAACCTTCTTTTAATAAGATGTACTATCTTGATACAAATATTTCATAAAATGGGTTGAGAAGTGCACAAGGGATTAATGATTTTATCATTGCAAAAAAGAACCAAAACTGTACATCTTAATAATTTATAAGTGCATTTATCTTGGCAAATTGAAGTTGAATATATTACAGCTGTCTTATATATGTATTTATTTCAAGAAAATTGTATGATATGTTGATGATGAACAATAAATTGTGAACATATTGAATGTAAGATTATGAGTTTTCCTCCTTGTTTTTGATTTGCGGTTTTGATGTTTTTTTATGGACCAATACATTATATAACCAGGAACATGTCGAAAAAGATATTTTATACTGTCGAATAGCCCTATTCGGAAGTGAAAAGGGCAGGACATATCTTTGAGGCAATAATAAACTGACAAAGTTGTTGCCCTCATTTCCAAAATGTGGCAACTTAAATTTATGCAGTAATTATAATTCTATATTAATCTGATTAGTTAAAACTTTGATTTGATTTTTAAGCATACCAGAAATTTGATTTCTTCTATTAAATGCAACGATGAAAACTGGTTTTGTATGGCTATACGCAATGGTATTTTACTGTTGCATTGCAATTTCTGCAAAATGGCCTTATTTATAGAGCCAAATTCTGTAATTAGCTGTAAATAGTACTTTTGCGTCATTTGGCCTGCCAATTACATTGTTTATTCTTTGTAGTTCAAAATTGGCAAGGAAATAATGAATTTACCCAAAAAGTTTTTTTTGAAAATATATAATTATCTGTTATTTTCACTAGACTCATCCGTGCTAAGGGTACATTTTTAATACAGTGATAACAAGTATTTATAAACGGTTGATTAATTCCTTGTCATTTCACGCTATTTCGTTACCCGGACAAAGATGTGTTAAGTTTGTTCTGATCT
>JAUMTS010192204.1:0-15184 GCA_032273385.1 Ophiopholis aculeata | reverse complement strand
TAGGCTTGTTTGTTTGTATACTTCCACGTACTTTCTTCTTTGTACAGACTTATTTGTTTTTAGGTCTTGTTTTGTCAATTTTGTGACTGCTTTTTTAGCAGTGTTCCCCACATTTAGTTGGTATACCTTGCCTCTTCTTTCTAGACTGATGTTCTTAATTACCATTGAGACTGCCATCTTGTCTATCACTATAGCAAGCATGGTACAGGAAATTCTTATAACACATAATTGATATCAGGGGCCCTATAATGGAACTACATATTGTGTAAGCAAGCAATTTGTTTGCTTTTGAATTATCATTATACATGTTTGATGATGAATGAGTTGATGATTTTATTTTGCCAGAAATTCAGAGTATAGTTCCAGTCACAGAGTTCCAGTCAATTAAGTTGTCAAGATCTAAAACAACACGAGCAAGCAATTATAGTATGATCAACATTGAAAAGTATAATTGATACAATTAAGGTTATCACAATCAATGTTGATTGTTAGCCTCAAGCTACATAGTCCCTTCTGACTCTTGAATTATGAATAGCATTATCAGAAGGTTACCGAACAATTATTTACTTGCTGATCCACTTAGATATCTGTGTTAAATTGAAAACTTTTGAATAAAGCGACAAGAAAAAAAAGCCTGTTTTAAGGGCCCCACCGACCTTGATTTAGTGTAATTTAGATTTTGTTTTTGATTTTGATTTTGCTAAAATCATGTAAAATCAGCAGGGTTTTTTTTGGCCGACAAATTCAGATTGTTTCCACATTTTTGTGACATGTAAGGTATAAAAAAAAAAGTTAAAAAATGGCTGAACGACCCAGCCTACTTGAAAAGGGCATCCTCCATTAAAACAGGTTTAATTATGTTGTTGCTAACATCAAAGCAAACAAAATTAAAAGAAAATAGTTAAAGATTTCAGTAGTGAGAGAGATGATCATGTATCATGTATCATGTGGACAAAAAAGCAAACTTACCGCCTTCTGCATTTGACACCAGTCATGCAAAATTGGTAGAAGTTGGAAGATCGAAAAATATGATGATGATTCAAAATCACAACATCCAACAAGCGGTTGAAAATGTTAAGAAAGCATGCGTCAAGTGAAAAAACAAATCAGAACAGCAAAATTGTAAAACAATGTAACAATAGGAGATTTAAGATTGTAATGATTATGTCAAAAATGCAGAAATATAAAGCTATTAAGAAGGAACAACAGAACGTTTATATCTTGATAATTGTAAAATTTTAACAGAGCTCTGCTTTGCAGCTTTATGAACTGCCAAAAGTATTGTGCAATACATTCTGTACCCGTTGATGGAAGAATGCAGAAATATACTACCATGTGCTACATCCTATTAGCCAGTCCATATTAGAACGTGCATGAGACCCAAATGCATCTATGCCAACAAATCAGATGTGATAGTAAGTTAATATACAACATACTTTTAGCAGCACAAAGTTTATTATGTCAGGCATAAAACAACTTGTTAATATAAGCAAACTTTGATTTTATTACAAACTGATCGCAGCTAATGTGTCCCAATGTGAGTAAATGAGGCTGATGTCCTACAGTGACCAAACTGAAATTGTATTAGCAATACATATCACATGACAATATAATCACTTTCAGACTATCACCACTTTAATAACATAAATCATTTCCATTTATATAAACTGTTGTGATTTAAAGATGTTTGTAACTTGCTAAGGTTTATTCTTTTAAACATTTTGGGATAATAACAAATTATCGATGTCACAGGCATCCAGCAAATCTTTACATTAAGAATTCCCTCCAAGTTTTCTACAACAAATAAAGTAACAGATGTTAAAAAGACTATTATTCTGATCATGATTTATCTGCTTACAAAATTCAAAATGGTTATTGCTGACATCTGCCTCATTATTTTGGTCCCCTATATAGTCACACATCCTACGTACTCCTCTCATTAGCACATGTTCCTAAAACATGTCATTTTTGATAAATTCCAAATAAAGCAATTTAAAGACGGAATTGTAAAAATATATTTTAATTTCAAAATAAAGTAGTTTAAACACTGACTGGTGTGGTCCCATGCTGTTTTCCAATATATGCAGACTTGAAAATAAAATAAAATAAAATGCTTCTCAAGATGCCAAGATAATATTCCCCACAAAGTCATTGAGCACCAGCCAGAGTAAGCAAGAAAAGTCTATAATATTGAATTCAGTTAGAGGGGAAATCGTTTTTCAGTTATTTGCCATTCTGTGGTACCATTAACTGGGTCATAATGGGAATCATGACCTAAGGTAGTATTGAGAAAAAAAAGCCATAACATGTGGATTCCAAATAGGCAGCTTGGAAAGGATAACATGGAAAAGGTAAGAGGGAAAATGGCTTCTTTTGAGATCTTCAACCAATTTTCCAATTACAAACAGATTTCCAAAGATAACAAGTTACAAAACCTAATGCGATTAGATTAAGGTACTTGGCAAATAACACCTAAACAAGTACGCTACATTTTTCAGACAGAACTAGGCCATATAACATTCATCCAAACAAGTAGTTTTAGCGTGCACCTGCAAGGATTTCTCACTTCATTTCAACATAAGATAGAAAACATGCATATGAATTATGACACTGTATCATTTTACAAGTTTCATATTTCACAAACCTTCTTTCAGTCAAACACACTTTTGTAATCATTTTCAACATACGAGGGGTGATTGAATAGTTATGAGCTTAAGCTACAAGGTGAGCAATACCAGTCTCACTTATAAGGCATGTATTTCAACTAATTGAAAGAGCAGATGTGATTTAGATGTAAAGTGTTTTTCTTTAAAGTTGTCAATTCAGAGCCATGCTTGCTACCTGACCTGCGTAAATATGGTAGTAAACCTTCGCGCTGATTAGATGTGACGTGCATGATCAAAAGATCAAAGTCTGTGCCCGCTTCACCCATCGCACACACTATGGAGACGCAGTGCATGCCAGGAAGTAGCACATTTTTTTGACAAACAGTTTAATAACTACCAATCATTTTCTTCAACCAGAAGTAATCAAACTCAGCACATTGGCATCTTAAAACTTCTCAAAAGACAGCAGTTTCTGAGAAAGTTAGACAAATTGAGTCTGTAAGGCAATATATTGGTGTCATTTTTAGTTCTCTTGTCCATAATAGGACTTACTAGCCAAATCCCAGACCATGTTGTGCAACAGGGCATCCTTACCTAGTGCAACTACCATGTAATTGGTTGTACTAGTACTACCCTTGAAAGTGCTATCAAGGATGCTAGATACTAAAGTTGAAATACATACACATTATGGGGAGACTGCACAGCTTACCTTCTAATAACCTAGACTCAGAACTTATCAACAACCCCTGATATGTTACACCAGATACTTCACACATATCCAAAATGATATTACATGCATATTTCATTTCATTCTGTCAACATTCCGCAAGGTACACTCATATAGTCATATCGGTTTATCTTACATTTGCAATCACACTCGCCTATCTAAGCACATGAAATATGTTCAAATGCACAAACACAAAATAGTAACATCATGCAGCTCTTATTCAAATGTTTTATTCCAATTTGCATTCCACACACAAACACTACACACACAAATTCCGCTTTTTATTCCATACATACAAGTATTTATTTGATCTTCTCTTTATACTCAAGTACCCCTTGCTATTCTTTCTTTCTTCCTTTTATGCATCAAACAAAACTCTTATCTACCTATCTCCACTAGAGAGACTTGCATCGCCCATCCTCCCCTCTTTACTAACATTGATTCTGACTAGTAACATGATATCCATCTACGTTACTCTCTTCAAACATGGCCAACTCTATGTATTTACTCGTTTATTACAATATTCACTACCCTCTAGTTGTAGACATAGTTTCCCAAGATTTTGCTCCAGATAGCTTTGGAGAAGATGTGGTAATGATATTCAAAACAGGCATTAATAGACTGCTTAAAAAGTGCCTGCATTAAAAATGGAACTTGATGCTTTGAATTGCCTATGGGTGTTAGCGATGATAGGTTTTAATAGATTTGAAGGATATGATACCAATAACACCTGTTCCAGCATCGTCCTTCTACTAGTCCACAAGACTTTAAATCACTCACAAAGAATTTTTTGGGGAATTCAAATTAATTTGTAAGCAAAATGTACTCTTGAAATTGAAGAGCTGAACCTGTAAGCAAAATTGTGGGAACCTTAATGCCTTCTTTACCAATTAAAAATGACTAATTCTTTCCTAACTATGTAGTAATATTTATATTTTCCTACCCTTTTTGGGTACTTTTTATATCTCTCTTTTTTTCAGGTATACAAAACTGGTTAAAAATACAACCAAAAAGGTTTCCTCTACAAATGTTCACTTTTCAATACAAATGAAACACAAACCTCATTTTTAAAAGATTTCTAAAATATATCCTACAACAATGTACATATGAAATTCAAATCTCACTTTAAAAGGAGTTCTGATAAAACAGTGATATAATATATATATCCTACATCAAATGCAAATCTCATTTTAAAAGATTTATGTCGTAATATATTCTACTCTTATTTGAAATGGCAAACACTATACTATCTATAACTTATATTAGATAATATATTTATACGTAAAGACACAAACATAACTTAAATAATTTACAGATTTCAGGGAACACAAAAATATACTCTCTAGATAAGGTATAAATGAACAAAAACATGTGAATAATCAATAGAAAAATCACTTAAAATCATAACAAGCCTTAAGATATTTACATTTTAAAATGTCTTCTTCATACCCTAACCTATGCTAATGTTACTGATGTTATTTTTCACCAGGAGGGCTACTGCAGACACCTGCAATTTGTTAACTCTGTTCCCTCTCTAATGTCACCAAACCATGCATTTCTGAAAACATCTGATACTTTGTTACCGTTTAAAAACAATTCACTAAAGTTTACAGCACATTTGCTAGCATCGCAAAAGCTCAGTTGTCAGATGGTTCAGAAATGACGGAAAAGCCAGGCTATAAAGATGGCTAGTAGAAGCAGAACAAAACCCAGCGAATCCATGAGAACCACCATCACCTCATCAAGATGGATAGAGCATGCAAGGGCTCCTAACTACAAACACACAGGCAAACACCCACACAAACATGCATGCACACACACAGATAAAAAGAGAAAAATGGAATTAACTACTATACTAAGCAGCAGAATCTTGTAAGGGATAGTTTTGATTAAGTAGCAAAAGAGATAAAATGATCATGCAGCGATGGAAAATTACATTTCTTATCACACTTCCTTTTATATTTACACTCCTACTTGACTAGCATCAAATTTCACCAGTGGTTAGATAAATTCATTTGGCAGAACTAGGGTGAACTGAAGAGGAGCAATATATGAATACTGACCATAGATTCTTTCAAAACAAAACACTAGCAAGTGGAAAAGAAAATGGCCAGCATAGAATAAAGAGTAACTAATGCTACTGTTTGTTTGAGTCATTGAAGAGCAATTTCGAAACCCACTTTGAAAAGCACCATTTGATTAGTATTGCATTCCAACTTAAATAACAGTGGCTTTAATTTTGTTTGTATTTCTCATTTCTTCTGCCCCAGGTATTCAATTGAACTTGTCCTTTACCTGAAAAACCTATATTAGTAGATGGACTTGGTTCACTGGGATTGCAACTATCGTATTGACATTCACTGACGCACATACTTTGTTAATTTTGAAAAACCCATTAATAATAAAACAAGTGTTAATTAACTTGAGCAGAGTTGCGTAAAGAAAAAAAAATATAACTCATATACTCAATAAATGAACAGTTAGGTAAGAACATGACTTCATAATGAAGCACATATTTCACATACCTTATTTGTCATGGCAATTCTAACAGTTCCTTCTTCTATAAAATAACAACCATCTGCATCAGCACCCAGCGAATAAAATGGAGAAGGAAAACAAATATGAAATCAACATTGATATCAATAATGATCTTAAAACAAGGCATAAAATATTGAAAAATAAGAAAAACACTTCTGTGCACACTAAAAAAACATGTACATATTTTTTGGAGTTTAGAGTTGGCAATCAATTTACTGAAATAAATCATCCAATGTCAGTTTGATTACAATTATGATCAGACATTCATTATATTCTATTTCAAATAAAATAAATAAATAGATAAACAAAAATAAAACCACAAAATTTGGTTGTCAAAACTAAGCACCAAAAAAGTGACCTTTTTAACGTGACAGTTTATTGTATGCAGTGAGTGTCCCTTTTATTCTGCTGCTTATCAATATGAATTGCCTTGAAGGAGAGGAAGGAAATGCTTAGAGTTTATGTTACATCTACAGTGACACTTTATGTAACACTGGATGACTTGTTTTGAAAAATGAATCTATTTTGTGGCCAGATGAGAAGCTCTCAATTCATCCATTTCATTAAAGTAAAAAAATGAAATTATTATGCAGTGCAATTTTCTACTACTTCATCTCAAACCTTTTTATTTATTCCTAAACCTTTTTTGGTAAATTTGGAAGGGCATGGAAATTGCATCAAAATATTCTGTGACATGTTATTTTTAATAATTGCAGTTTTAATTCCTTCATATCTTGTATACTAAATGTCTTAAAACATCCAACTTAAAAAAGTTCCTTCGTATGACCATAATGTACACACAAGTTTGAAAATACACAAATAACAGCTTTTTGAACATTTCTGATAAAAAATAACAACTCCATTTCTATGCAAAATATCTGATATTAGAATTTTACGAACTATCATAATATTTTTGCGAACAAGTCAAAAGAGATATCATTGTAGCCCATCAGGCCAATGACCAGTAACATAACTTGTTCCCTATCCACGACAGCCGCAAATGTTTTCTGTCATATCAGTGCTGGCAGCATCATTTCCTACCCTTAGTCTACAAGCACAAAAGAAGAAATGAAATACTGACATTTAGACCAGATCCACATGAAAAAGAACATTTTTGATCAGATAAAGGATAAAGTGGGCTGAGATAAACACTTCCGCTATTGCATTGCAATTTTCTGGCTGTAAATGGCATGTTTTGTGTGCTATTGTGATGTTTTCACAAAAGCTACATAAAGAATCTTTTAACAGTTTACAGCATATTTTGATAAATTTTAAGCGTTGAAAATGAGAAAAATTACCTGACATCATACTGCACCAATGGAATTAAAAGATATCCTTGCTCTGACAGTTCTAATATTGTTTGTTATTTAGATGTATTCAATTTTTATTCAGAAAATGGTAAAAAAAACCCAAAGTAACAGCAAAACAACTATGAAAAATTACAAGTATAATTATAACCATCTTTAAACAAGTCATCTATAGAAATGACCCTAATTCTTATGAAACAGAATTTTTGTTTAATTTATAAATTGATCAAGCTTTCAAGTTGAGATGCTTTGTATCAAGCTTTTGTGTTGAGATTTTTTTTCCCCTAACTTACACTAACGATGAAAGTAACCACAAGACTGTGTTTTCAAACAAAAGTGTGATTAGTGACTGACAAGAGAGCCTGTAGCATAGGTTGAATATATTGACAGTCAATGCAAGTCTCACAATATTGACATGTTTTGACGACAGTAGCTAAAAGCGCGATAGTATCCATTTCCAAGAACAAGTCAAAGAACTGGCTCACTGGCTATGTGAACTCATAAAGATTCCATGCCCATCCAATATCTCCTCGATAGGCCTGCAAATCTGTCGGCTGTTATCTCATAACTCAAAATTGATTTGAACTGGATATTTGTCACATGTTAAACTGCCCTAAATGTATGGACATTTGAAGTTCTTAAGATTTTACAATATATATTTATACAGAAAGCTTTGTACATTGTTTGTGGTTGTGACATTAATTGTTGTACAAAACCATTTCAATTTATAATAGACTCATATTATATTGGCATATCGAGCCCTTTAGCAAAAAATTAGAACCAGAGGCCAAGATTTCCACAGCCTGTCTAATGGTCCCATAACTATCATTAAGAATCTAGTTTATACCAGCAATCCCCATTAAACAGATTTGTATGTCAAGCAACCTTTTGAGCATAGCTAAATCTGAGTTCAGATTACAGTCTGTGTCGTGACCGTCAAAACAGACAGACATTATATTAATACAATCAAGGTCTAACCTACTGCAAATCTAGTTAATATTGACTATGACTCTCTCGCTGAAGTAGTCAATTTCCCCAACATTGATTTTTTACATCTCCAAAACAATTTCCTGTATTGCAGGATATAGATGTGACTATTGGAAGGTTTCTGGATATTAACATCCAGATTTAAAATATCAATTACTCATCATTGCAAATAATGCTTGAATTTGCTTCACTTCATCATTCAATAAGTACTGCAAATGTAATTATAGATTGCCACATTAGTTGGTTTTAGTTTTTCTTAATATTGGATTTAAACATGGGAAAGTTTTCAAAACATGTAAAACCTTGTTGTTACCAGGGAGTTCTGCTAACTTACATACTATCTCATAATTAATTGATTTTCTCAAAATTGAAATCGTGAAAATATCTTTAAATGCAAAAGTGTATTTATTCTAAAAGTTAAGCAGAGATCAAACGTATTTTGACATTTTCTGTAAAACTGGAGTCTCACTCCCCCAATTCCAAAATGTCCTTCTAAATGCCAACATTACATGGAAGGAGCTAACTGAATCTTCTTATTTTCCCACTATGGAAAATACATTTGGCTTTCAAGTTTTCCTTGTATGTTAAAGAGCTCAAATAGTACTTTGTGTCAATTACAATGTAGTTGTTAATCCTACATCTTTGGATCTACAACTGAAAAAATCACCTTCATTTTCCTATATTTTCTTCACCCAATTCTTTAATGTATTCCTCTTTTATTTACCTTTACTTAGAACAAAATTCCTTTCAGATGTTTCAGTGTGTTGTGTGTTTTGGTTCTGATGTATTTACTACAACTTATTTTGTTGCCCGTCTCCAATACAAATGTTATAATAATACTCCACTTATCTCATCCACTTTTCCCTCAATCTCCTTGCATGACAACCAATAGAATATATATTATGGCAAGCTTACCTGTTTTATGATGCATTCACCATCTGAGTAGGTTTTGCTAACTAGGGCATCGGCCAGATTCATTCTCTCATAGGGCTATTTGATATAAAATAAAATTAGACTTTGTGATAAGCAGACAAAGCTATGTTGTTGTTATCTAATTTGTTATGTCTCCATAACTCTCAATCCCTATCCATGTTATGATTTGTGATTATGTTTTTACATGCAACAACACTTTTGCATGAAGCTCATTCATTAATGTATGACACTTTTGGAGCAGGACAGTCAACTTTAATTTTTAAAGGTTTCAAAAATCAAATTTTAATAACATCATGTGGATTTCCAGACTTTTTCTCTGTCGTTTGTTATTTCAGCACTGCTTGGTTGTTTCACAAAACATATAAATCAATTAAACACTTGTCATTGTATCCTATATCATGCGTTTGCTAGATTAATTAATGCTTAAGGGAACAGGGCTAATTGCTCTATTTCAAAACCTTGGACGTACTTAAATCAGGAAAAGAATATTATGTTCACATTAAGAGATCTGATTGCACAATCATTGCTGTTTATGCTCCCGGCACAATCCGTTTACTTGTCTACAAATGAAATCAGTGGAAATGTCGCATACATTACCTGCGGCATTTCAGGCAAATTTATTTGTGATCATAGGAAAGCTGCAGATGATCAGAAACAATATTATTTATCTTTTGGGGCTTACCTTTCAGCATCCCATTACAGATTGTGGGGCTAGGATTTAAATAGGGATGAAAAATTGTGAAACAAATAAACCAAAACTATCAATTGAAAATGAAACTTCCTCAATCTCGTTTACACAAAACTTTAATCTAATTCCAACATCGGTAATCTTGCCCGAGTCGTCAACATTTCCTGGAAGTGCGGAACAGAAAATTGAGTGTATGCTAACAAAATCAAAGTCACACAGCCATGATAGTAATTTGAATAGAAATGCATATATACCAAAGGCAACCCATTTCAAAGACACATCACACAATCACCCCTTGAAGAAATATGAATAAGAAAAGCAAAACCTGCTAGTAGTTCAGATTACTTTACCGCATTACCAATTGTCATATCACTTCCTCTTACCTCAAGTGATTTCAGCATTGACACACCGTCGAGTAGAGTCTCATACATTTTTCTCTTTTTGGCAGCATTTTTGAGTACTATTCTCCTAAAGGATTTTCTGTCCTGTAAGAGAAACATAAACTATGGTTGTGATCTACAAAAACAAGGAGGCCTATAATAATCATATACCTGCTTTAAACAAATTGTAATTAACTTCAACTAAGGACATTGCAGATAAAAAATGTATGCCATGTTCAATTTCCCTTGAAAGTTGAATGCTTTTAGCAAAATTTCTTCAAGTGAAATTAGTCTTAAAACATGCTGAAAAGTATGCTGAATTATACTCAAATTGAAACATTACTTGCTTAATTATTCACACCTTTTCATTTAAAAAAAATCACATTTAACGACTAAAAAGGCTTGCTAAAAAGTTAAAGCAATTCTCCCTAGTCAATTGAGGCAAATGCACGACCTGCTTGCTCATATCATTTCCATCTTTCCACACCGTTGCACAGACACATTAAGATTGCATGATCACTAGGGAGAAGGCAGAAAATTACTAACTAGCTCCTCAACTCTCGCACAAGCATCAAATAAAAAGCATATGAATTTGTGTTCTCTGTATGAAGTACCCACTTAAGCATTCAGCAACCAAACACTTGAAATGATGTTGAAAGTAGTACAAGAAACTCACCAAGCTGTGAAGTGTTTGGGGTCATTTTCCCTTCATAACATACATATGGCCTGACAAGCTAAGGTTAATTTTGTCAATTTGCCTTTAGATTTTAATAACTGATGAGGTTAAATAAAATCCACTTTAAAATTAAATGAAGCAGTATTAAATGTAACTGAACAAAAATGACAGTTGGTATTCAATATATGGTGCATGGGAATGTTCACCCTATTTTGATTAATCTAAGTTATGGGGAGAACTGATAAGATTTGTTTTGTTTCCATTCTGTATTTGCAAACTGTTAAAACAAATCCCTGGCACTTCTGGGGATCTCAGTAACTAAACCTCTACCATCTAATAAAAATCTACATTATAATTTCTATCAAGGGAATTCAATTGCAAACTTTAACACTACAAGTTTAATTGCTTCCTGATTATTCAAGATTTATTTATTTAGTCTCAATACTTCAAACTAGCCACTATCTCGTTCAACGAGACTGGACTTTGACCACTACCATACAACTAGGTATGTGAAAACTGTCAAACATAGATCTGTATCTATTATCAATGAAACAGACCTTTGCACCAGGATTCAGTACATTCGCATGTGCAACCCTTCAATGGTATCTCAATGCTATTTATTACCATTCTTTTAACAACAAAATTGTATGCTATATTAGAACATATAAATTGCCCTTCAAGAATTACAGATTGAAAAAATTTGAACTTCCTCTTGCAAAGTTTAAAATTATTGTGTGACAAGGTAAAAAATACATAAAATGTGGACCGTCTCAAAATTTTACATTGTAAATGAGATTACATTGATTATTACGTTCTTAAGAAATACATACAACCACCACCCATTTCCAGGCCAATCCCTCTTCCACACTAATTACTTCTTCATTTCCTCCACATCATGCCTGACTCTCCCTCTTATCCACGGCTTACAAACATCAGATCTCACTTGTAGATTAATAGAACCACTACACTCCTACATATATTCATTCAACACCACCACAACAGGAAGAAAATTTTACTGCGCACCCAAATGTCACCCTAAAGCCTGATTGATACGTTGAGCACAACAAATAAGTGGTGTTGTCCACCTCTGCATTTATTTGTAACATTGCCATGTTGCCTCAAAACTCTAGGGACATCGATAAGTGAATTTGGAGCTGGATGCCTATCGGAGGTGTTTCGTGTTTCCGAGTGTTGCCCTTTTCACAAGGCATGTAATTTGTTTTGCTCACTGACGAATTCGCGCTCATTTTTCACTTGCTCTTATTTTGTGCA
This sequence comes from Ophiopholis aculeata, assembly GCA_032273385.1. Classification (NCBI taxonomy): domain Eukaryota; kingdom Metazoa; phylum Echinodermata; class Ophiuroidea; order Amphilepidida; family Ophiactidae; genus Ophiopholis; species Ophiopholis aculeata. The sequence continues at coordinate 3,070 of JAUMTS010192204.1, read as the reverse complement.
TTTGGGGAACACTTCTTTGGTTACTTATGGGTGAATGAATACAGTACAACCCCAAGGTATTCAGTTTGCACTTTATGTATGTTGCTGTAAGCATAGCTTTCATCTCAAGAATAAAACTTCCATTATAGTTGGGTTCCGCATGCATAAAATTCATGAACTATCCACACGTTTCAACAATGTGCGAATTAATGTATTTCCTATTCTTTATGTCTGTCTTGACAATTTAAGATAGCTCAATACCGGTACTTCTAATGTTGTAACATATCTGCGCCTCAGAATAGTTTATCTAGATTAATGGCGCATTACAAATGCATTATTATTATGCATTTCTTTTTCTTTTACAACACCGGTACTTCTAAAATTGTAACATATTATTAATGTATTTCTTTAACTTTCTTGTCTGTCTGATTGTTCATCTGTTTGTTTATCTATCTTTCTCATCTTTCCGGATGTCTGTTTTTCCCTGTTTCCTTTTTTAAAAATAAAATATATGAAACCAATACCCACAATTTGTTTAAGCCTCTATAGAACAAAGCACAATTGAACCTAAATATACTTACCAGAGCCCATACTGCTCCTGTTGATGTGGCTACAATAGTTGCTGCCCTAGGTGTGTTATACATGAGTGCTAGCTCACCAAAGCTCCCTGTGTTATCATAGGCACCTACTTTACTATTATTCACAAAGATATCAAATGTACCGCTGGAAAGAAGGAATACAGGATGAAGGTAAGGAAGATGACAAGAAGAATTTTTTGTTATCAATAATTCTATCCAGCAAAATTGTCTTTATAGCAGTCATTGATAACAAAGTATGCGTATGGTCTTACACACAAGACCAAACCCAGTAATTTGGTTCTTCTTCATTTGAGCAAATCATATTTCACAACAGGTCAGGTAAATAGCTTCACAAAGTGGAAAGAAATAAAGACACTCAAAGAAATGTATACTTAAAAGAAAGAAATGTTAATGGTATTAATTTCAAAAAGCTAAAGTCAGCAAAACAAGAACACTCTAACGATCCGCAAATTCTCCCCTGGAATACGAAAGTAATCCAATTAAAGATTAATATACTCACACAGAAACTTGAGAAGTTGCTTCAATAATTCATTTAATTAAAACTAGTATAATCGCTATGATTACCATCTTCAATTGCAACTTGATATCAGCCTGGTTTCTCAATGCATGCGTAACTACATATCATCATAAAATCCACAACCAAATGGGATATTCACAGCAATTAAAATTTTATGTTTGTGACAAGCCTACATTCCTACTTGCTTGAAGAATTTTTTGTTGTGTGAATGATTATGTGCTGCAATTTCCCATTATAAATTCTACTTGGATTAATTTCTTGTGAAGCAAATCCCTCTGCAACATGTCACGGAATCTACAAAATTTATGCTACAATGTATGCATTTCAAAATCGTCACTGGATGTGTAGCGGGGTGTTTGTGCGGGTGTGTTTAGGGGTTATATGTATACATGTGGGATATTGTCTCCATATGTGTGTGGGGTGTATGTGGGACTGGGTAGATGGTGTAGGTGTGTGCTGGAAAAGTCAATCTGATGGGAGTCATTATAGTGAATATGAAAACAGAAATTCTAAGTCTTGAGAGTTTTAAATGAGTTGTAAATTAACAGTTTAACTGGTACTCATTGTATCCTGCTGGTCCAATCCCAGCGTTTTGTTCAAATAGTATTGTACCCAGCATGATAATTATGTTTCCGGAAACTTTTTGTTTGAAAGTAAAACCAGCACTGTTGATCATTTTTATGTGATAAATAAATTAATCCACACATTGCAAAGCATAAGCACATAGGGAGATAATTTAATATCATTTTGGTCACCCACAAATGCATACGTTTTAGCTTCACTGAGTTTGATTCATGTGCAATCTGTTGAGGATTAATACACTCCAAAACATAATGCCAAAACGTAGATTGTGAACATGAATTTCTTCAATATTTTAGTATGAAGTCAAAATGAGAGAAAATATTTCTGCTTTTATAAGGTTGGCTCACCTGTCAATGACGTAGAAATTGTCCCCATCATCGCCCTGATCTATGATGTGGTCACCTTCAGTTGTCTGCAAAAAAGCACAAAAAATTAAAGCAATTAGTTTATGATTCTTAATACATTGTACATCTGCCTCATTTTCTTGTCAAATATTGACAACATTGATTGATACTGTTATTACTGTGCATAGACTTTTAATTTGCTTTTACAGTACCTCTATGAGGTACTATGAAAACAAACGAAAGATGTTCAAACTAATTTTCTACTAATTTTCTTCTAGTATAATCTTACACCTTTTTCTAAGCCATTTTTTGAAGAAACGCTTAATCAAATGAAATAATTTAGTTCAGACATAAGCAGTTGCACACAAATATAGGAAACAAAACATATTAAACATGTCGTTTACTTGACCTTATCTTTCAAAATCAGCATTTCGAGTTCTGACCGATTTGCTTGATATCATTTGTATCCGTAACTTTTGTCAGACTATAATAATTCTCTACATTTTCCTTGATTGTAGTTTGCTACTTTGTTCCTTGATAACAAAATGACGTGTTAAATTAGAAAAGTGGACTCAGGCGTTCACATTATGAAGTCACTTTATCAAAACTTGGAACAGAATTATAATGTTGTCTGGTTGGGATTGATAGTACTCATTAACACACAAAACTGCATCCTCAATTTGAAATCCTACCATTGCTCTGTACAAGTGGTAAAAATATTTCAGACAACATTATGTTCCAAGTTTTGATTCGTGATGACAATTTGTGTCTGGATTGCTGTGCATCATACTGATCTAGAATTTGGAATTGATTTTAAAGGGCAAATAAGCCGCAAATGAAAAAAATATCCCCTTAAAGGTAAAGGGTTGGTGTTAAAACTGTGACTTACTCAGTAATTATATATATTATTAACCTGATTAAAGATATAAATGCCTGAGTGCACTTTCTTATTTAAACATAGCATTGCTCTATACAACTGGTACAAAATTGTAGAAATATTAGTATACAGAAGGCTAACATCAGGTTGTTGCTCTATTTTTACTAATTAC
>JAUMTS010191093.1:3924-15193 GCA_032273385.1 Ophiopholis aculeata | reverse complement strand
CGCAGCTTTTTTCCGGGCTATTTTCTGACCTTCTTAGCCCTAGTTATCATGTTTTTTAACTCTTGAGTTTCCTCTCGGTAATTTGCGAGCGGCCATTTTGTGATTTTCATTAATCGCGCCGTCGGACTATTTTTTTGATAGTCGGCGGTTTGGTCCAGGATTTTTAAATCGACATATGGTCTTAAGTCGACATATGGTCTTAAATCCGAGTTTATTTTTTTTTGAGAGGTATGGTCGGCCAAATGTGTCAAATTTTTTCAAAAAAATCAAAATTTTCAGATTTTTATGGCATGCCATTTGGACCTTTAAAACTCGAGTTATGACGTTTTTCTCGTTTTGCTGGCTGTTCATGTATTATATTATGGTTTTCTGTATGTATTCATGATTATTATTGCTATGCTTACTTTACAGAAGGTGGGTCTTGTGATGGCGTTCCCTGGTAAGTTTTTCCCTAGAGCTTGGCTTTACTGAGTTGCCGCCCCCCTCGCTCGGGAGCTCCCGGAGTATTCACTATTGAACGGCAGGAGCGTATTTTTTTTTTTTATATACGCTCCAGGACTGCCTCGGCAGTTCCTGACTTTGTATAGGTCACCCGTTCGTCCGGTTGAGTCCCTTTGCTGAGCCTGACCACCTTTAAATAAGTTGCTGGTCGAGAGGGTTGATGAGGGAAGGCTTCTCCTTGGTCAATGGCCGTGTTCACGGTCATGGTCGAATGACCATGGGCGTTTGGTAGACCATTTTTTTTTGGTTTTCTGGACCACGGTTTGGACTCCCGTCTGTGATTTATTCCATCGGTAGAGTCCCGTGGTCGGAACTGACGGTCCATGGTCTTGGTAGTGACCTGTGGACTCCCGACCATTGTCGGTCGGTAGAGTCCCACGGTCGTACCTTGACTCTTGTGGTCAAAAAAAAAAATTTTAAAAAAAATTGTGTTTTTTTCCTTTCTCGACCATGGTTTAGATTCCCGATCGTACGCGATTGGTGGAGTCCCGTGGTCGAGATTCAGACCATAGTCGACCAGCCAGGACCATAGATATATGTCGGTCCGTTGCTCTACTGGGATAGTAATGTCAGGGTCCGTCCAGGACCTGCCTTCTTTCTATCCTCACTTGCCTTCCTTAACTCCTGGTATTCAGAAATGGATGCTGGAAAAAAGGCTTGCAAAAACTGCAAGAGGTTCATGTCTTCTAATGACAAGCATAACGCCTGCCCGCTTTGTCGTACATGCTCGAAGGACAATGGCTGCACGTTAGATGCTGATTGGGGAGATGTTGAATGGAGTGCTTTCGAGCTTAAGAAGGAGTCACTAAGGTTAAGCCGGGAAAAGTCTCAGGCCAACCTTGTGAGGAAGATCAAGCCCTCCGGGGGGTCACCCCCCCGTGGAGGGATACGGGAAATTGTGTCTATTTCCCCGGGCTCCAAGGCCCCTCCCAGGAAGGCACCAGGGACCTTAACAGCGTCCTCAGTGTCGGGGCCCTTCCAGATTGAGGTCACCTCTCCCTTCCAGGCCGCCCTTAATACAGGCGGGCCGGATGGAGGGTCAGCACCTGCTCAGCCCCCCCTGAAGAAGGGCAGGGGCGCGAAGAGTGGGTCGCTGAAGAGGAAGACCTCTCTGGTGAAGGGCACCATGGAGGGGCCACGGGCAGTTCTTAAGAAGAAACTTAAAAGGACTGTAGGCTTGGCCCCGGTGCCTCCGACCACGGAGTGGTCCTATGGCACCCTGACAGACTCGATTAATGTCCAGTCGAGGGCCTCGTCGGTGAGCAGGGCTGCGGCCCCTGCAACAGTGAGTCGTCCCCCAGAGGGGTTTGACGACCCAGTTGCATCGGTTTCGGCTGCGGCCGGTCAGTCAGACCTTGAGGTCTGTACCCTCCCCCAAGGGGTCGAGGGCTCTCAGCCTGTACAGGCAGGGAGTGATGATCGGTCGGCTCTGCCCACAGCTCAGCCCGGGGAGGGTGGTGAGAAGGATATTGCATCTTTACTCCGTATTCTGTCCCAGCCAGCGGTATTGGGTCAGATGACCCGCCTCCTGGAGACAATGGAGTCACCACGTCAGCCCCCCTCTTTAACGGAGGTGCGGGGCTCGTCTGCCTCGGGAGTTGAGCCCTCTGGGCCCTCCCTGGAGGATGACGAGTCAGGGTCTTATTTTTACTCTGACAATGAGGATCCCTCTGTGGGCTATGAACCATCAATGGGTCCTCATTTGGCGGCGGAGACTCCTTCCGCTCTGCCGCCCAGATGGTATCCCCAGTTCTCGGGGTCCCCTAGCGGGGTCCCCTTAGAGACGGGTGGGTGTCCTGATGCTTCGTACCTCTCGGCGTCTGGACATACAAGCGCTGGTGTTCCAAGCCATCCTATGGCCTCTGGAAGCGTAAACCGCGCCCCGACCCACTTTTTCAGTGGATCAGGAGAGGGTACTCATGGGGAGGGGACCGTGCCGACGATCCCCCCCCCTCTCATGCTGGAAGGGCCCAGACGGGCGAACTATGTATTTGCCAACGTCGTTTGGGCCCCAGACGGATGTTCCTCCGCCGAAGCAGGGGAAAGGTCGGTCTCTTCAAGAGACCCCATGGGCTTCATCAGCCCAAGACTTTACCCTACAGAGGGGTCCCAACCAAGAGCAGCACGCTCCGCCCGAACGCCGGAGGCCTGTGGGTCCTGGCTCTTTCCCTCCTTATGGGGAAGAGGGTGTGGTCGAGGACCCCCGATTTCGGTGGAATTATACCGACTGCCGACAGTGGGGCGACCCCTATAGGGTAGCTCCGGTTATGTCGGGTTCCGCTAGTGCGGAGGAACTCCTTCGGGATCGCCTGTTGACCCCTGCGGTGTCGGCCCCATTTTTCGCGGCCGTTATCTCCGATGCGGGTTTGCCGCTGGAGTTCAACACACCACCGCGGGTCCAATCGGACCTCGGGGTCACGGCGAGGCCACCTCGACAGCCAACGTCGATGCCATATATCCCCCTCTCCTCAGATATGAAGGCACTCTGTACTAATGTACATGAGGAGGGGAGAGTGGCTCGGCTGCCATGGCTTGAGGCTGCCTTTCCCTCTGGTGAAGAAGATAAGCATATCCTCTCTACACCATTACTCCCAGAGCTCACCTATATACAAATGAGTCTGGATAAGAATTCTCGGTGCAACCCCCAGCAACCTCTACCCCCAGGGGTTGTAGGTTCTGGGAAGCAGCAACGGAGACCCGCATTCCGAGTTGCCCCATGGCAAATGGAACGGGATACCGAACTGCGGGCTCTGGAGTCGTTGGCTCGAGATGGTTTACGTCTCGTCAATGCCCAGCAGCTGGTGTTTGCCCACCTGGCTCGGTCTTTGTCCAGCCAGACGGGTACCCTCTCACGGCTTGCCTCCGATCGCACGGTCAAGGTTATCTCTGACTTGAACCACCTGGTTGCTGAGCATTTCGCCAAGGTTGCGGTCAAGTCGGTGCGAACCAGGAGACAGCTGGTGACCCGAGCGCTCAACCTCTCGGATACGAGAGCTCTGGCGTCGGCCCCTATGGGCACTGATCTCTGTGGAGGCCAGTGGCCCCAGCTCCTTGCTGAGGAACAGGCCCGTAAGAAGGCGGTTCAGGAAGCTCAGAAGGCAAGCAGGGGGGCCGGTCGGGGTCGGAGAGGGGGTAGGGGCGGTTCGTCCGCTTCCCGACAGCCCTTTCGTGCGGGACAGGCCAACCAAGGCCAGTTTGCACAGGGCCAGTTTGCCCAAGGCCAGTATAACCAAGACCAGTTTAACCAAGGCCAGTATAACCAAGGCCAGTTTAACCAAGGTCAGGTTAACCAAGGCCAGTTTGCACAACAGAATTCTCATGCCCCCACAGGACCTGGACCTCGACCCGGTGGCGGGCGAGGAGGCAGGGGTGGAGGGCGTGGCGGCGCCGGCAACAAGAAGGCGAGAAACCGCAAGAGTAGGGGAAATAAACAGCGCAAGCAAGGCGGTCGGGGTGGCCGCGGAGGAGGCGCCCAATGACTACGAAAGAGATCTGGACCCCCCACCCAGAGTGGGGGGACGTCTCCTGGAGTTCGCGGCGGCGTGGCGATCTGTGACCTCCGACCCGTGGGTCTTGGAGGTAGTGTCTTCGGGGTACAGCCTCGAGTTCACAGCTCGTCCGCCGCCGTTTCGGGGTATCATCCGAACCCCCCTCCCAGCGGATCCCGTACAACGGGAAACGCTCCTTCAGGAGATCGAGTCTCTGATAGCCAAGGGTGCCGTAGTGCGTCTCAATGGTCCGGGTCGGGAGGGCTTCTACTCCACCTTCTTCCTCACTACGAAGAAGTCAGGGGACTGGAGGCCCATCCTGAACCTAAAGCCCCTCAACAAATATATCCGCCCACGCCGGTTTCGGATGGAAACCTTGGCGGCAGTGCTCAAGGTACTGCAGCAGGGCTGGTGGGGCGTCACCTTGGACCTGAGAGACGCCTACCTCCACGTACCCGTTCACAGGTTCTCTCAGAAATGGCTTCGTTTCGCTGTGGGTCAGAAGCTCTACCAGTTTCGAGTTCTTCCCTTCGGCCTCTCAACCGCCCCTCGTACCTTCACTCGCGTAGTCAAGGTCGTGGCAGAGTTCATGAGAAGGCAGGGGAAGTCCATTTTCGTCTATCTAGACGACTGGCTCCTGGTAGCTCCTTCGCCCCAGCTTCTCAAGTCATTCCTGGGAGAAGTTATCCGTCTGGTTCAGTCACTCGGGTTCATTGTGAACATGGGCAAGTCGTGTCTGATTCCGTCACAGTCTCCCCTATTCTTAGGGGCAAGACTGGACTTCGGAGCAGCGCGGGTGCGACCCTCAGCAGACAGGGTGTCGGTAGTCACAGCGTACGCCAGCCTGATTTCAGGGAGGCGGGCTGTGACGGCTCAGGTTTGGTTGCGTTTGCTGGGTCTTCTAGCCAGCCTTATTGGGTTAGTCCCCCTTTGCAGACGTCATATGAGAAGATTTCAGATCAATCTCATGAGCCATTACCGCCCCTGGTCCGACGAGAGGTCGATTTTGGTACCTGTTCCTCCGGATCTCCTCCCAGACCTTCGCTGGTGGACTGTGCCACGCAATGTAACCGTGGGAGTCCCCTTCAATGCACCGTCCCCCTCAGTCACTCTCACGTCAGATGCGTCGAAGTTGGGGTGGGGAGCTCACCTCCTCACCTTCAAGACTGCAGGCCGCTGGTCGGCGTCCCAGTCTCGACATCACATCAATGTCCTCGAACTTTGGGCCGTGTTTCTAGCGCTCCGGCGCTGGTCCCCTTTAGTCAAGGGCAGAGCGGTGTTGGTTCGATGCGACAATATGACGGTAGTGTCTTACATCAACAAAGAGGGAGGAACAAGGAGTCCCAGCCTTTGCAAAGAGGTTCTCCGACTCCTCAGGTGGTGCGAAGTGAGGGACATCAAGCTTGTAGCTTGCCACCTTCCAGGAGTAGACAACGTTCTGGCGGATGCCCTCTCCAGAAAGGGCTCCCAGATCCATGCTCAGTCGAAGGCGAGGGGATCCTCGGTGGAGTGGCACCTCCTCCCGTCAATTTGCCGTTCCATGTTTCAGAGGCTCGACCGTCCTCACGTGGACCTATTCGCCTCAGCCAGGAATTTTCAACTCCCGGCTTACTACTCATGGGGTCTGGACCCCCAGGCTCTGGGAAGGGATGCGATGGTGGCGGATTGGTCAGGTCTTCTGGCTTACGCTTTCCCCCCAATCGCTATGATCCCGAGAGTGCTCGAGAAAGTCTCTCAGTCTCAGAATTGCCTGCTGCTGCTGGTGGCCCCCATGTGGCCCCGGCAGCTGTGGTTCCCTCGGCTGCTAGATCTCCTAGTAGAGGAACCCGTCCGACTCCCTCTGCGCGGGGACCTAGTAAGCGGTCCTCCAGCCAATCCAACCGTCCCGATGCGTACCATCCGCTCCCTGAACCTGACTGTCTGGCGCATTTCTGCAGACTCTACACTCAGGCGGGACTTTCTGGACAGGCTGCCGCGCTCGCTGCTAAGGCAAGGCGTGAGTCCACTAGAAGATCTTACGATTCTAGACTCCGCCGTTACCATGCTTGGTGCGCCAGTAGAGAGATTGATCCGTTTTCAGCAAATGTAGGCCAGGTTGCCGACTTCCTTGTTGAGGTCTTCCGGGGTGGACTTTGTGTCAGGACGGTTAAGTGCTATCGCACGGCCATTGGAGCGCTCCATAGGGGCTTCCTTGATGGCTCATCCGTTTCTAAAAGTCCCTTACTGGCGAGTTTGCTGAAAGGCATGTTTGTGGAACGTCCCGTGGAACAGGTTTTGGTTCCTAACTGGGATCTTCCGCTGGTGTTAGAATTTTTGGCATCAGAAGCCTTTGAGCCGATTGGAAAGCTCAGTCTCCTTGACCTTTCCAGAAAGACGGCCTTCCTCGTTGCTATCGCCTGTGGGCGTCGGGGCTCTGAGATTCAGGCGCTGTCAATTGACGAACCTCATCTCCTTTGGAGGAAGAACGGGGTGTCTATTCTGCCTAGAGCAGGTTTCCTTGCCAAGAATCAAACCATGTCATTCACACCTAAGCCGGTTTTCTTGCCGGATTTGGCCGCGGTGGCCGGACGCTCTGAGAAACCGTGGTGTCCGGTCAGGGCCTTAAGGTGGTATTTGAAACGGACGGAGAGTCTCAGGACTACTCAGCACCTCTTTGTCTCTTCTACTGCCCCGCATGGTCCAGCAGCCAGAGACACAATTGGCCGCTGGATTGTCTCTATCATTCGTGCCGCACACTCTAATCACCTAGACGGATTGATAGGCTCTAAGGTGATTCCTCACTCGGTTCGGGCTCAGGCCTCCTCCTGGGCTTTCTATAAAGGATCATCTCTGGCTGACATCCTCGATACGATTGGCTGGAGCTCCTCCACAACTTTCCAGTTGACATATCTGAAGGACGTCCTTATCAGACAGAGCGGAGGGGTTGGTGTTCAAGCTTTGTCAGCGGGACATCACTGCCCGAGCCAAGAGCAATAGGTAAGTTCTGGTTTTTAAGGTGTTGAGGAATTTTCTGTCATTAGGTAGTAACGCTGGGTGTTCGTTACCGTCCTTCTGCGACCTTCTTCCACCGCCGGAACTGTCCAGTGGTATTCTGTGCAAAAGTAAGGTCGTGGAAGGTAGCTATCGGTAGCGCAGTGTATTTCCCTATCAGCAGTGATAGGGTTATACACTAGCGCACGATACCTACCTTCCACGACCTTACGGCCCTCCCGCGACAGTTGTCTCCACCCTCAAGAAGGTCTTTTTTGGAAGGTTGGGTGAGAAACAATTTGTGGTGGGTAAGCTGAGGTGTCATTCCGCCGTGAAGGCAGATTTTATCCGACAAAATAGTGCTTGGCCAATTCTTGGACTACTTCCAATTTTGGCGTATTTTTTAATGTGGTATGGGGTTTCTGGTCAGCTGTAATTGACAATTAGTGCAAAAGTAAGGTCGTGGAAGGTAGGTATGTGCGCTAGTGTATAACCCTATCACTGCTGATAGGGAAATCTAGGGGTCATTAGAGGTCATTGACCCCTAATGGTTAAAATGATAAAATTAGATACAATGGTCATTGAGTAGAGTCACATAGACTCAGTCCTTGGCATGTTGTCACCAATACAGGGCTGGATATACAGAGACTGAGAAACAAACATGCAAAAAAAGTGACAAGACTTTACCCCAGATTTTGGGGTATTTCGATTTTGTGCGGTAAACAAGGGTAGCATGTTTAGTATGCATTGATGAAACTAAGTTATGCATCACGTGAGTATGCTGTGCCACGCACTTATTTGTAAGTGAATGGCTCCCCTGACAACCGCCAAGCAGGAGTAGGTGTGCGTGCAAAACAGTGAGTCCTGTCATTGCTTGTTCGCTTTGTGTTTCTGACTCCATATCAACAGCTGAGGCTTCATTGGTATAAGTCTGTTAAGGATTAAGACTAAGAGTCACGCATGTCGCCAATTTAAGAGTGGGGTCAAAGATCATCAGGGGACATGACCCCAATTGATCAAATTTATATACCGGTAATTGGTCACTGTATCCACATATAAATATTTTAATGGAATACAATGGACCTTGAGTAGAGTCACACATGTGACCCCAACAAGATTTGGGTCAAAGTTGCAGACAAAGGTCATGTAGGTATAATTCACTAACTTAAATGACAGACTAACTGCGAAAACAGACAACACTAGTAGTCTGGAGACGGAAAAGTATTTTTTGGTAATAAACGAGAGTTGATTAATGCCACAAAATAAGACAAAAGTACCAAATCTCAATTCACAAGTACCAAATCTATGACATTAACTTTCGTTATTGTACTATTTTCTTCAGGATAATCTACAAAAGGCTATAGATCTTCTAGAGAAAGCCACCAGAATGGTGAGTGAGCTGAGTCTATTTAGTACCAATGAGGAACTGGAAGAACTACCAACATCGGATATTAGGTAAGGAAAGGGGTCCAGTCCTGAATGGTCGCCAAAACGTTTGACGATTGCTCCAAACGCAATGGTTTACCGTTTGGATATGGTTTTATTTTAAATATTGTATGGCTAATATAATATTACCCTAAGCCTACATTTTCAAATAATTCATGTGATTTTGATGTTTTTAATTTTGCTGACATATAATACAATTTCAAGTTAAATTTAAACCAATTTTAATAGGCCCCCTGCTAGAGCTATATGCAATAAATCAATGCCCTTAAATAAGGAAATCCCTGCAATTGTTGATAAATGGGCTAGGTCAATGTCTAGCAGTGAGCCTACACCATATATATTATGATGATCATTTGGTTTTCCTCCCTACATTTAAGCCTACAGTATTCACAACACAATCGTTTTCATTTGCTTTCACCAATCATTCAATTTAACTTCCGAGGATTCAATGCACTTGACCGCTTCTTGTTCTGACATCTATAATTTATGTCTTAAAAACATATAAGCTTGTATATTCTGTACAATTCCAAGTATATCAATATTTATATTTCACACACATTATTTGATTTAATCTCATTCACAAACTGAAATCACTTCAGTGACAGTCAAATTAATATTGCACAATCACTAGTACTGTACGTTATGAGAGAATGTGTACAGAACTATTTTGGAGGTGAAAACCAAGAACCTTTTTTTTTTTCAGAACAGCTTTGCCAAATAATTTTAAACACATTGTTATTATACAATCCCGTTATTTTCAAAAATGTCCAATTATAATCCCAGGTTGAATTTTGAAACTGATGATTTATAATATTTAATAATAACCGAGAATTTATTATTGCACTGTAATAAAGTTCGCTGCTGGTAAATCGTCACTATCAAGTGGCTTCATTAGGAGTGATTCGTTGTGCGCATTCCTGATCTGCACTTAGATTGTATTAATATTTACCATTGTAATTTCCCTAGCAGCTGCCCAATAACCCTGGGTAGGGGAGTTTTTGATGACCAACAAACCTGATTTTGAAAGCAGGAGGACACCAAAGCTCTCAGAGAAAAACATACAGAAGCGAGTATGGATCGGGAAACCAAATGCATAAAAGTCACGGCCGAGCACGGATTTGAACCCAAGACTCCATTGGTGCAAGGCGAGGTTGTACACAGTGCGTCAACCCCCTTTATTTGAATAATCTTAGCAATTTCTATGCTGATCGATGTCCATCTTCCTTGTTTGAACAAATATCTGATTATCATCCCATCCCGCTTAAAACATATTCAACTTAAAAAAATGGTGGGACTACATTTTGTATAGTCGGGCTTTGGCATACTGTTTAGCATGACATTTTAACGGCATGAAATTTCTGTGAATTATCAATAGCGGCCATTTTCCGTGCTTGAAAATTTTGCGATTTACTGAATTCTGTACTGGCTGGCAAGTCATGGAATAAATGACAAAATGCATTTTTATTTCGTGAATGGGATGCCCTCGCTTTATTTGCAAAATTAAAATGCATGCTAAATTGTTCATTGTAGCTGTTCTTCAAGCCCCATAAGAATTAGACTTGTTAATACTCTGGTGATATAAAAGACAATAAATGTAACAAACAAAAAAAGAAAAGATACAGTTACATATTAATGCAGCAAGTTTTATTTTTGTTTTGTCATTTGTACAGGTACCTGCTCCTCCCAGCTGTCCTCGGTGATCTTACTCTGAGAATATCAGGGGGAGATAGACTAGGAGTTGTCCAGAACGGCAAAACCTATTTTGTTGACTATCTCAAAAGATGTAGACAGTATGGTGTCACAAATGAGGTATGTGGGTTGTGTTTTGTAGTGGTGTTCTCATGGTGTCACAAATGAGGTATGTGGGTTGTGTTTTGTAGTGGTGTTCTCATGGTGTCACAAATGAGGTATGGGGGTTGTGTTTTGTAGTGGTGTTCTCATGGTGTCACAAATGAGGTATGTGGGTTGTGTTTTGTAGTGTTGTTCTCTACCATGACCTGCACCTCCGAGCTGTCCTTGCAGGGTAATCTGACTGACTCACTCTTTCAATGGCAATAACACGGCAAATAGACAAGAAGTGTCCACAAATAGTCCCCAAAAAAACAAATATACAAATGCTGGTTATTATTACAATGATAATTTGCAACACCAATTGATTGGACATTGCATAATTTAAATAATTGGTATTTATTCTCTGGATCAGTCTTTCAAATCAAAGAGGGTGCATCTTAGTTAAGAGGTTTGTGTAGTATCCCAACCAAAACCATTGAATGGTCAATACCAAGGCTGTGTTAAGGGCCTCTAAACTGGGATCACATTGAATATGATACCAAATCCCAATCTTCCTATCTATACCTGACATATACCAAACGGAATAGTAAGTGTACTAATGGGGCCAGCCTTCCTCTTGATAAATCAGTCAGTCAACCCATCATTCTGGCTAGGCCGCAAAATGGAGATAGGCGAGAGCTTACCGGAGTTAAAGTAGTTCCCAAATCGGTTTCGAGAATAGCGTAGAAGTTTTATTGTTGTACTGTTATCTTATTCATTAATTTTCTTTGTGTGTTTATAATTTAATACAAAGGAGATACCACAAGACCCTCCTGCAGATGCAACAGCCAGACCAGTACCAGTTGGTGGAAGACCAAACTTAATGGCCATGCAGGCTAATAGAGAAGCCAAGATCAGGAGATACAAAGAAGCTAAGGAGACAGGAGAAAAACTGAAAGCAATAGGGTCATGGAGCGAAATCAGGAAGAAAGATGATGATATACAGGTATTGATTGTAACTGAAAGCAATAGGGTCATGGAGCGAAATCAGGAAGAAAGATGATGATATACAGGTATTGATTGTAACTGAAAGC
>JAUMTS010189982.1:0-15200 GCA_032273385.1 Ophiopholis aculeata | reverse complement strand
GTTAACAAAATTCATTCTCCAAACCCTGAAAAATTGGTGTACGTTCTAAGCCGACCCAAATAAGCTAACGGGGTGGTCAAATTTCCTGCTAATTACTGTTTTTTAATAAAGCAGATGGGTGTTAAAGTTACGGCACCCTGAAGCCCAACAAACAATATAACACAGTCAAAACTGCTTAATAAATTGGTTTACAAAGTCATTGTATGGTTCAGAGACACTTGGGAAACTAAAGCAACCCATAACAGTAAATTGATATGAGTAGGTGCAATCGATCTCAATTAACAGCGCGTATCTACCGGGTCGCAGATGCACCTCTATAGGGATCCATTCCCGTGTTGCTTCGCCAATTTCCTTGTTTAATTTCAATATTACACCCTTCCTATCAGAAATACGTCCGTTTTTATATAATCTTATCCTGCCTCTAAGATAAATATGTGTGCCTGTGTGTTGACCCACATCTATTACCCCTCCCCAGATTTCCTTAATGTGTCCTTTGGTAATTGAGTACCTGGTGTACCACAGGAGTCAGAAATAGATCCTGACACGACTACAATTAAAAAGTTGCCAGTACCTTGGCGACCTATATCTTTATAGTGTCTAGCTTGTTTTATTACCCCTCACTGTAATGCGTCTTACGTTCTGCGAAGTCTGTTAATGTTTTCGGTTGTGCAACTGGAAATAAACTTGGTTATGGTACATGGAAATGATGAGCAGACATTGTCTGAGGAACACATTTCACACACTTGATTTGAAACAAAAACAACTTTGTGCATATAATAAAAATCAATTAGTTATTGACATTTATTCTAGAGATACTTTCTATAAAATGATCGGTTATTATTGCCACATCACTTTATATAATTGTATTCGTCTCTGTGCTGTAAAGGAGAGCCATTTGATCCATGTTCTATTTCTGGTCTTCTGAACTATGACTTGCATTGTCACCTAATACAAGCTTGTTGTCCTAATTAACAGCTATGGATTACAATTGTTTGTTTCTTTAATCCTTGGTGACCTGACAGTTTTTTATTCAATTTCCGTCTTATGTAAAAGGAGTCAATGTATGCCAATGTCAAATATTCTAGTTACAGAATGTGTTTTATAAGATAAGAACAGAAATTTAGTTCACTAATATTTGTCTCATCTGATTGAAAAGCTTCACATGAGATTATAGTCAATACAAAATTTGAATTATATTCTTACATTGTCATCAAATGTTATCAAAATATGAAAATGAATGTTGTCAGTCATCCAGTAGTCGTAAAATGAAGTAAAAATAAATGAAGTAAAGATAAAGTAGATCTTGTACCGGAGTTACATTGTTGACAAATGTATGCCCAGTTCAACATTACTTTGTCTTTACTTCACGTTATCAAAATATGTTACATTGATTTTATTTTGAATCAAATTATTGATTTGTCTGATCCTATATATTTAAATTGTAATAGTGGAGGTGAACATTGTTAAAATGCTGCGTATGATATCTTAACAGAAAAAAGCAAGTTACTTTGACCACAGTAAACTTCAACTAACGTTTATACAAGTTACAAAGTCGATATAACTATTGACTTTGACCTCTTTAGAAATGCCCTATATGATATGCAGACGAAGATAATGAATATTTTATAGAGATTATTGGTTAAACTCAAATATTGTCACCTGTTGTTTCGTTTTTGTAGATTTGACTCATGCAAAGTTTCTCTTAAGATGTTAAGCAGATCGCTTAGCTGTGACATTTAGGCTGATATTTCTCATTTCCAATAATATTGTTAGTATAAAGATTAAGTCAACATGATATAAAAAAACATTTGATGAATTGTATATAAATTTGTAAATTTGTTATTTAATACTATTTGTGAGAATTTACTTTCCTCCTCCAAATTCCCAACAAATGACAAATATTATGATAAGAGTTAAATAACTATTAATAAACCCGAGAATAAATCAATGAATTTTGTCAAAGGAAATTGGGTCTCCTGCATAAACTAGTCTATGGAAAGCATCTAAATAAGTAAAGTGTAACCTTCACTTAGTTTAAGGCGTCAAGGAAAAGCATGCACTCATTGGGGAGTTTTAGAGCCATGGTACGCCACCGTGAATACGCTTTTCCTGACATATCAAATGTTAATGGTATTTCATCGAAATTAAAAAACGGATTTAATCAGATTTACACCTACGGTTTTGATGCTACCTGGTTTCACTCAGCACATGAGTGCGATGTTTTATAGGTGTTTGTGTAAGGTAATATTACCATGAGTGTAACAGTATGTCGGCTAAGAAAAAGTAGGCCAAAGGTCAGATTACTAGAAATTAAAAGCTTTAAACATCATGTTTAACGACGTATTAGACCAATAAAAAGAAGAGTTCAAGGCCTTTATCGCTAAATCTGTTTATTTTCGAATAAATTAAATAAGAATTTTAAAATCTTTTAAGGGGAGTGAGGGGACTCAAGGAAGTTTTTGATGGTATGCTTTGACTTGATCGAGTGCTGTAAATTTTGTACTATAAATTAAGTGCATATAATTATAAAAGTACAAATTTTTCAAAAGGCAAAGGGTCAGATGATCCATTTTTGGCATTAATGTTAACTAAAAATACCGATTTATTTTTAAATGACAAAAGAGGACTTGTGGTCGGTTGTCACATTTGTTCACCTACATTTGTTTTTTTTTTGAAATGTTGGCCGAAAAGAGCCCAAAATGTGATTTTCCCAATTCATCTTATGTTTTGGGACACTTTTGTGTCAAAATATTAGATTAGGTTAAAAATTTTAAAAAATGACCCCATTTTAGTGTCTTTACATTATAATTTGCTGATTTCCTTTCCAAAAATGTATACTTAAATATACATAAGAGAATTTAGAATTATATTTCCAAAGTTACAGCACTCACAAATTCACAAAGTGACTTCCATGAGTCCCGCCTAAAATATCATTTTCATTGTAAAATGTTCTACTACAATGTGCCCAATTTTCCCGGCAGACTTCATTTAGTGGCGAAGGTACATAATTATGAAAGGTTGAATCTTATATCCTACGCTTCATAGTTCAGGAATGTAAATTGGTGAAAGACTTTTTCCGGAAACAATAGAATTGATCATGGATCATTACCTTTTTAGACTACTTCGGTATCAAATATCCACCACTGCAGTGGTTCAATTCCTATTACACTCGTCACAAATTTAACGAAAGTAAAGTCGTAAACTACGTAAAGGTGGCATTCCACAAGGGTCATTCATTGGTCCGAATATTTCGTACATCATACTCTGGCGACATTGAATAATGTATCACTATGAAGATGACATAAATTGAGCACTTCACCTTTCATCGGGAGATATTGATAACCATGGTGAAGTTGCGAGTACATAAACGATCATGCTGTGTTGCAGAAGTTGAAGTGAAATAACACTTCTAAACCTGAATTACGAACTATCGGAACCATGTTACCTGTTAAAAACTGTTGCAATGATATCACAACATTGTTCAGGACATTGTTTTTATCCTTATTTTTGACAAAATGGTCATTTAACTTTTTTCTTTTGAATACCGTATTTCAAAAGACCTACACTTTATACAGGGTGTCCAAAATATCTATGCCCTTTTTTGAAGCTTCATAACCTCAAAAATATCAATTGCTTGGTAAAATAAAAAATACATTTAAATAGCGGAGAGTCTGGAAATTAGTGTAATACCAAACTTAACCCTACGTTGATTATCCAACAACATAATACCACGGACTAACATATTTTGTTGTATGACACACATTACCATATATTTTTATTTTCTGGACATCATTCGTAGTTTTGTTTAATTTGGACATATTTTGCTTATCCCAACCACGCCGAACTTGCAGACATGTTTTAACATTGACACTTTAATATTAGAAAATACCTCAAAGCATAATCAGGAAAATCATTTTGAGATCATTGAAGAAATTATAAATAATACACAACACAATACAAACAGTAATACAGTTAGGCACACATGGCGTCCAGAACGTTAAATTGTGCGGTATTACTCGTTTTGTGACTACTCCTTTCAGTCAGTGTTCTTGCGTTGTTGATTCACCATTAGTGTTAAGTTTAGCATAAAAATAATTTTTTAACTCACCTCTATCTAAATATATTTTCAACTTCACTATAAAAATGATATTGTTAGAGATATAAAGCTTCAAAAATGGGCATGGACTTTTTGGACACCCTGCAGATTATAATTCGATGCAGGATACCAACAAAATCATCATATTTGAAAAGACACTGATAATATGGCTACTATATATGAAAGCCAAGAGTGCAAAACACAAAGCCAACGGATAGTGAAATGGTACTCCAGTGCTGCAAACCAGGTTGTCTACTTATATATCGTTATAAATGATCCTAAATTACCCTCTATTTGATTTGAAATTCGCCACCGAAATGTTAAATATTCCAATTGTTTCGGTCCTGACGTTTTCATAGCCATAGTTGCATGAATAAAATACCAAACAGTACATGTTATGATTATTGTTTAAATCAATTCTCTTTTGTAACATACATTTTCTGTTTCAAAAACAGTAGGTCCCTTCTATTTACCAACCAACAAGTCCGTCCCAACATTAAAGACACCGATCTTTAAAATATTTCCCTAAAAAGACAGCACCAAATATAAATATAGGACACTGTAATAACCATGTGAGGGTGGTTACGCAGTACTCTAGTACTCTATATAGAGTACACCATCTCATGGTAGTATTTACTGTTTATTTCGTCATAGCAATGATAAGAGGATCCTCTGTCGTGATAGTGGCAACAATCACATGGTTATTGTTAAAGAGCTAGAACATGGCTGTGTTGCGTTGTTGTTTTCGTCTGTTTTTTTCTTCGTACAACATAGTACTGTAGTTGGTGACTTTATATGACTCTTAAGCAATGCGTTAGAGGCCCCTTGAATCCAGTAAAAGTCCGAGTTGGACATCTTCTTGCCTTATTTGTTTATAGCTACTTCAAACCATGTTGAAATGTGGAAGTGGAGGTGTTAGTTGACCACATTGTGTTATTTTTTACGCGCGCTTTTAGCAAAAATGTTTTAGTTTTAACAACTTATAACTAGTTTTGATAACACTTCTATGGGACTATGAACTCTTGAATTTACTTATCATTTCAAAACCTAACGTGTTATACTTGGTAAACAATTTCTGATACCTGAAACCAACTTATATACACACAGCATGAACACTTTCAAGCTGTTTCAAACGCCCTGCAAGAGAAAACAAATGTATTGGAATAAAAGAAAAAAGAAAACACGAAGAACAAAAGTCCATAGTGATCACATTACGCAGATGGACTGCGAGTTGGGTGTCTATCATTTACTCAATTATTCAGACACATACGGATAAAAAGAATGGTAATTAGATTGTGTGTATTTCAAGTTTCCTATTTCTAAAAACTTATATTGAGCAAATATTTACAAATATCATGACGCTGTGAATACACCCTATAAGCCCTGCGGTTCAAAACTCGGCTGCGATTCAGGTTTAAATTTCGCACTTTAGAAAACAATACGTTATGATTGATAGGTGAGAAGGATCTGATAACAAAGTTAGTATAACAAATTTACTTCTCTCAAATTTATTGAAGATCGATATTACTTGAAATATCTAATCTAATTTTATATGAAGAGATATAAAAACGTGGAAGTATTTTAATCGGGGTGATACATAGACTTTGCAGCTTTGCTGAGTGGTGTGATGTTACGAAAGACGCATGCTAGTGTAAATTAGCGGATTGGGAGGATGCGCTTAGTTACTGTTACCCAAGAAGAGTTACGCGATATAGACACTTCCACACCTTATCATAATAATCGCTGTGTATTTAGAGGGACTAAATATCGCCAGGGTTTTGCCGCTGCATTCGCGAATTGGCCCTCGAGTCAAAAAATTTGAAAGATGGCGAATTGTTGTGTGGAAAGCAAACCCTTAGTCAAGAAGCCTGTCTAAACCTTCCCTTTTTAGCTGCGAGGTTGTAGAGGTGTTCAATGCGGGCTTTGCCAGAGGCATTTGGCTTTGTCCAGAATAAGACTCAAGCAAGCCCGCGGAACACAATCTCTTCAATGCCTTTGGCACTCTCTGAGGGCCTTAAACTGGAGCACTATGCTTTCCACAAAGACTTCGTTTGCTAAACTTTACAATGTTTTCTCTTTACTAACTAACTTTTTTCTAACTCGCATTTTTTGTGGCGCGAATCAGAAAATAGAAGAACGCAAGTTGATACAAGTGATACTTGCAATGTCAGCACTAGAAGTTTAGAGTTGCTCACACAATGTAATTCGGCCGCCAAAATGAAATAAATGTAATGTTTTGGTTGAGTGACATGAGCGCGTCGATGTTTTCTCAACTGATGTAAATTGTTTAAGTAATCTTGCGTTACAGACGAGTTGAGACATTTGAAGACCCTTACAATTTGGGTTTTAATTAAAGATACAATTATTTTCAACACTTTTTATATATATGTCGCATAAAGATATTAAATTTAAAAGACAAATGCCTGCAGTCTGTGCAATAAATGTCTGCTCAAAGACCCCTTGTCTGCTGAACGACTAGCAATGATGTAACTAACAACAGTTTTTACAGTAACTATTTTAACAGTACCAATACTGTATGTCAAAATATACAAACTGGACAACATCTGTAAAAAAGAAAAAAACAATAAGCATATTTTGCAACTGATGATAAAAACAGTTTTGGGACCTTTTGTTGGATTTTTATTTTATATTTCGTGCATTACAATCATTTGTTTATCAATATAAAAATTGAAAATAAACATTGCCAAAACAAATTTAATAAACTATAGGTATGACACATCCTTTGCTTTTCAGAATCCTTGCTTTGCGTGTTACATATTTGTTTCTAGCAGGAAGGATCCTAGAAATAATTAACCTCTCTTCTTTGATCTAGAACGTAATCTGTATTCGCATTTTAAAATCTGAAATATCCATGTTTTTCTTCAAGTCTTAATAAAATGATAATGGAGAACCTCGAATGCATGTTTATACGTGTTGGTAGTCAAAGCGTTAAGAAGTTTAAACTTGTGTTGAAGACCAATGATGGAGAACAAATTACAAAATTGCAAACATAGAAAACCTGATTGTGTTTCAAATACCTCCCTTTTTAAACATTATATTTCTCCTCCAATGAAACACTCTGCAAAAACATTCTCCGATAACTAATGTATGTATATTCGTCTTTCACCTAGCCTGTGCCCTCAGTCATTGAAATGAGTCAATTATGTCGGTATCAGATCAAATCAGCGCAGCTGAGTAAATAACACATTAACTAAGGCTTTGTTTTATTAATTTCTAATGTTCAACGAAAGCAATGTCTGCAAATATTTGAAACAAGTGAACATTTCAATTATCTGTAGAACAATTAGCTCGAGATGACACCTTATAGCATACGTCTTGGCCGGAAACAAATACAAGCACTACAATATTATTCCAAGTGCAAATTAGACACCAATATTACGACATCTGATACAACATAAAGCAGAGTTGACCATACTGATTTCTGATACTCGATCTCACACGGGCATATCAAACATTGGTATAAAAGGTGTGGGGTTTCTCATTGGACATTGTTAATGTATAAAAATAATTATTCGAGGCGAACAAAAGTTACGAAAATGTATTTTCAGCTTGACGATAACGATATTTTCCTGCCACATATCCTATTTACACGGTTCACGCGGTGTCCAGTTCTAATAATGTAATGGAATATGCAATTACATTTCTTAGATCATATTTAATTCGACCACATCATGCACTCAAATTGGTTGCATCTAGTTAATTGTTTTGTCTTATAGTACTACTTCTACTAGATTCTGTATCTCCCTTTCCCCCTTCCCTAGCATTTTGTGAGCTTTTCTCATTATTGCAATTCTTATTTATATATTTCATTAAGCTACCAAGAATCGCTGAAGTTGGTGTTCAAAAAATGTCTAAAAAAACCAAAAAAACGTAAAACTTTCAAGAAAGTGTTGCTGCTAGTGCTAGTTTGGTAAACATGGTAAGCATGCCCTGCTTGAGATGTAATATCCATATCAATCAACCTCTTTACCTAAATAAACTACAATTATATGTCTTTGATCCGACATCATTCTCAACACCTAAAGCGGGCATTTGTTAAATTCAGGAATTACTTAAAACACAATACAAATCCATCTGATACTCGAACAAGATCATATATTTTTTTCTTAACAGAAAACTAAAATCTAAATCCACCTTGACTTTGAAATACACCGAACACTCCGACATTTAATCCACACCAAATTTGAAGTCGTGTTGTACCAAGTTGCGAACGTCACCAAATCATCTGTATTAGTAAATGCCTGTAAGTTTTATCTACAATTGTTTATGTTAATAACAAAAATCCCTTGTTGTGATAACTAATAATTTTAGAGTTTAAGGCACGGCTTAGACATTGATTTTTCTTTAAGACATTGGTAACAGATTTCTGTGAAGCCTTGCTTGCAGGTTTTCACCTGCAATTTTCTGTCAAGTAGTAATTATCACGACGTGTGTACCTGCCGGCTAACTCATGCAGCCTGTTGGACGGATCAAAAAACATGGCGGACCTAATCACAAAATCCGCATTTAGTAATCTAAAGTAATAATATAAAACAGCTACATTTGATAAATCTTTATTTTAACCTTATTTCGAAAAAGGTCAAATCTATACTAACTACCTTTGTATTTTGTTTTCAACACAATTCTGTGCAGATGAGTTTGTATAAGATAGATAGTCGTATAATATGCGGTAATGATTCTTATTGGAATTAAATGATGACGAAGACGACGTGGATGATGATGATGATGATGATGTTTATGATTATTGTTATAACTTTTGATATTATTATAATTGTAAAGAAAATAGTTCGAATTTGGCGCTGAAAGACAGCATTAAAGATACTGTACCTCGAAAAAATTAACACTAAGACCCTTATCTTTTTTGTACATGACAAGTCAGATCATGAACTACAAGGACAAAGCAGTAACCAAACTTAACCAGTTACCAGTTGGTTTATTTTGGTATGCCGATGTGTCTCATAGTATAGATTCTGAAGTCATCGTTTTGAATTCTTGTCAGTATATGACGGCTGATTTAGTAGTGTGGCACCATCAGATACGTAAAAAGGATTTCATGGATGCCCCTTGATAAAATAATCATATCAAACCCATTGTAAATTGAAATTAAATCAGCCGTATAATTATTTTAATATCATTTTGCTTTTGTGAAATGGGCTGTATTACTAAACATAGCAAAACCTTTTCTTCTTTGTATGTTTGCACTTTTAAGTAGTCGAAGAAAATATATATTTTTGACATGTTGGACCAAGAACTGTTTTCATAATATACAGTTTATAAATGTTAAAAGTTGCGCGCAAACATCCAAAGTATCATATATTAAAATTAAACAATTTTACATTTAAAAGAACATTATATAATTTTACCATCACTGAGTTGTTGAGTTTTAATTTTTAAACATCTGTGTTAGTATGAAAGCAATAAGGAGATATTAAGCAAAATAACAATGACCATCATATCCACCGCTAGCCGTGCTAGCGGGACGTTCAACTTACTTCTTATGGATATATGACCTCTTTGCGATCGACCTACATTTCTGTGACCATCTGGTGATTCAGCGACCAACTGACCAACCCAGCTGACCGG
Organism: Ophiopholis aculeata; assembly: GCA_032273385.1. Lineage (NCBI taxonomy): Eukaryota > Metazoa > Echinodermata > Ophiuroidea > Amphilepidida > Ophiactidae > Ophiopholis > Ophiopholis aculeata. Next base: position 5,500 of record JAUMTS010189982.1, on the reverse strand, counting down.
GATTGACCATTTTTTTATTAACCTTTTGTCCCAGTTTCTGTACCAATATTTCTTTGTATACAATTAAGCCCCTCAAATTCAACATACTTTGTTTGCCTTATATGTACTCATGAACAGTCACGCAGGTTTTGTAGTATCTTGCTTCTTCAATGATGATTGAGGTGGCTACCATTAAATGCTGATTGATGATAACTAAGTGTTAATTGTACGTGCTTATTCCATGTTTCAGCATTGTGTAGCCATACTGAATAGTTACTAATCAACAGCGCTGTTAGCCAGATTTGTTTTCCTATTACACCAGCATCCGTGACTTGATTAGGGAAACTGCCATACATCAATGCTATTTCGTTGTTTTGTGCTATCCATCAATATTGTGGTACAATTGCCCGAGGTATGCACACACTACCGACTTGTATTTTTCTTTCGACACCAATTATCAATTGTTTAAGGTTTCATTGCTACACAATGATTGATAAAATATATTTTAATTGGTAATAGAAAAGTAATTTGTTTGCTTTCATTGGTATTGTACGAATTTGTGGCAACAAGTTTGTTTGAAACGGCACGTTATTTAAATGACACTAATGTCATTAACATGAATAATAAATGTTGACTAATGGTTAAAGTAGTTATCACTTACTTACACTATTGCTTATAAAGAAAATTAGTATTGGTTTAAATTCACTCAATAATCAATATGTTGCAGTGTTTCTGGGATTCTGAATTTGGACTTACTAAATAAAATCATTTATTAGAACAACTGAAGAAAGAGCTTTACTGATGGTTCTGAGTAATGTATATTGAGCTATTGTCTATAAACAGTCCCCTAGTGTACTACTTGAATATTATAGAAAATGTTTAATGGACATATTTTGGAATCGACAAGTGAATGTGATTTTAGCCCAAATGAACTATCTCAGGTCAGGTTGAGGATCTCATGAGAGATCTTCCCTGCACTGGTTACATGTAGCTTAGTGCCACCTGTTGCATGGTCAACAAAGACAAAACTAAGGCTCCTTCTCTGGAACACTTGTCCTGAAGAGACGACGGGCGTCGGACCTCCTGTCAGAAGGAAAACCAAGACTTACGGGCTCTTTTAGATCGGACTGGAGTCCAAGGAGCCTATCAAATATCTACCAATTCTATACTGGTAGACTGCCCCGGAGAGACACTTGAATCGATGTTGTTTGCATAAGATACGCCAGAATGAAGATGACAACCAACTATCAACCCATCCTGAATCAGTCGTTGCCCTGGTAAACAATGAGTGCGCGATCCACTTGCACTGTACAACAGGATGGAGGTGTTAAGTATGCTACTGGTGACATAGAAGCTAGAAACAACATCACCATTGGTACCTAGAACGTCAGAACACTAAGAGCGGAAAGAAAGTTGGGAGAACTGACACATGAGATGGACAGATATTTTTTGCACATTCTAGGACTTTTGGAAGTACATTGGAAGAGCATTAGAGAAACACCAGCGCAGGAAGCCCGTAAGCTGTACTTCAGTTTCAAAGAGGTTGCGCATTAGCAGGGTGTTTGATTCATAGTTCACAAGGTCATTGTGCAGATTTAGTACCATCCGTCGAGTCTGACAGCACCCTTTTCAACATTAGGATCGTACAGACTTCTGTACCATCATCTGATTATGGCGATGATGACAGATATTATATGACCAGTTGTAAGAAGTCATGGATCACGATCTTAAGAAAGACATCCCTGTTGTGCAAGGTGATTGGAAAGCTAAGGTAGAAGAGGATGCTAGCAGCGCAATTGAAGGCACATTCAGGCGTTACTGCAATGCAGGGACGAATGAAAAAGGCTCGAGACTCCTTATATGTCCCAATAACAATGGACTCAAGCTGGTACACACTTTTGGCCCACACAAAGATTCTAGAAGATGGACATGGCATTGCCACTTCAAATACCTGGGGCAGTGAAAACAGACCAGGGATCAAAGCCAACAACTCTGTCCAAAAAAGCGCAGACAACATCATCTTTGACAAAACTGAAGATCATCTGGAGTGACAGAAACTTCAAAGATCAGACTAGTGGTCTATATATTCGTGTATTCATGCGAGTCATAGACCAGGCTGTTGACACAGAGAGTAGAATCCAGGATCCAGGCTACAGAGATGAGATGCTTTCTCAAACTCATTGGCATCTTATAATGTATAACGGCAGTTTCACCAACGAAAAATTAGAAACACAATCTGGCTAGCTATTAGACCCTATGAAGACCTTCTAACCACTGTAAAAAGACGTAAACTACAGTAGTATGGACATATAGGTCATGATCAACAGGACTTGCAAAACAATCTTACAAGGCAGGAGGGAGAAGTAGAGGCAGGTAGAGATAATTATTAGAGGACAATATGCGCATGCATGAAGCTGGTCGAGGTCCTTAGAATATCAGAGGGTGGAATGGGCTGGTTATGGTTGCCAAGGTATCTGTGGCTACCCTCTGTGGCGCCTCTGAGATAAAAAAAAAAATAATAATAATTCCGTGTGATACAGAGTCCGTATTCCCATTCAACTCAGTTCAATGATCACTGTACAGTGTACATGCATCATCAGCTTCACCAAGGTCATGTTTTATGCCGACAGTCAACGGGAGGTGGACTCTCGATCTCAGTAATGTGGATTTAGCAATGTTCTTACACCCAACAGTCATGACGGTCGGCGAGACTACAGGATGGATAGGATAGGATAGGATAGGATAGGATAGGATAGGATAGGATAGGATAGGATAGGATAGGATAGGATAGGATAGGCTAGGATAGGATAGGATAGGATAGGATAGGGTAGGATAGGATAGCGTAGGATAGCATAGCATAGGATGGGATGGGATGGGATGGGATGGGATTGGATGGGATAGGATATAGGATATAGGATATAGAATATGATAGGATTGGATAGGATAGGATAGGATAGGATAAAATATGATATGATAGCCTAGGGATATGATATAGCCTAGGGTAGGATGTATGATAGGATAGGATAGGAAAGAATAGGATAGGATATATGATATAGCCTAGGATAGGATATAGGAAAGGATATAGGATATGATAGGATAGGATAGGAAAGGATAGGATAGGATAGGATAGATATAGGATATAGGATAGGAAATGATAGGATAGGATAGATACAGGATATAGGATAGGATATATGATAGGATATAGGATAGAATAGGATAGGATAGGATAGGATAGGATAGGATAGGATAGATATAGGATATAGGAGTAGGATATAGGATAGGATAGGATAGATATAGGATATAGGATAGGATCATAGATTAGGAGATAGGATTGTGAGAAATAGGATAGGATAGGATAGGATCATGAAGATAGGATAGGATAGGATCATAGGATAGGATAGGATAGGATAGGATAGGATAGGATAGGATAGGATAGGATAGGATAGGAAAGTATAGGATAGGATAGGATAGGATAGGATAGGATAGGAAAGGATAGGATAGGATAGGATAGGATAGGATAGGATAGGATAGGATAGGATAGGATAGGACTAGGATAGGATATAGGATAGAATAGGATAGGATTGCGTAGCAATTCCGGAGATATAGACGAAGTTGTATTATCAAGTTAGATCGTACAAAACATCTGCACCTTCATCCAATTTACCATGAAATACGGCAAACATTTCAGCAAAATTAACGCCACGGGTCATACTCATGACACAATAAGATTATGAAATAGTCCCCTGAAATAATGTTTAGCTAGCTTTCTATCGTATACGTAAGAAGACACGCAATTTTTAAACTTAATATTTGATTTTAAGTTTTAAGCTACTTTTAATTTGCTTTTGTAGGCGAAATTAATCATTTTAATTTTGGAACCATACCTAAACATTTAATTTAGTTTCTGTAACATATTGCATAGTCTACATATACATGATAAAGATGAGGGTGTTTTCAGAGGTATACTTCCTCTCTTTTTTTCTCAAAACTGCACTATCTAACGTAGTATAATAAATGACCATAAGGGTGCAGAATTAGAAAATAAGAGAAAAACTAAATAGACTGCGATGCCAGTTGGGCCGAGCCGAGCTTTTATACAGGGTTCTCATTTTATTAAAAAGATCACATGCACTAGGCTATGCGGGTGACGCGTGACGCCTTATATCGCCTATGAGACCCATGTATGTGCCATTATGACTTTTTTTTTTTTTTCATCACCGTATCAATTAACATTATTTGGAAAATCCTTAAATTTGCTTTAAAAGAACACACAACTTATTGGCCGAAACTGAGTTGGCAATTGCCAAGAACCAAATAAGAAGTTTTAGATACACATGCATAGGCCAGATCATGACCATATCGTATAAACCGCACCGTGTGCACGGCACACATGCCGTACCTTTCATATTCAAAATAACCACGGTGTGCCGCGGGCCGGCTGCATGCATGCTATGGTTTGCGGATTGTGGTAGGGGTATACGTATACGTGTGGATCCACGCAGCGTGTTTGGTCACCCCTCCCAGGTCATGAGAGACTTGAAAAAGACATCAATGTGATGTCAATCAATCAATCAATCAATCAAAATTCGGAGGTATTATACGTCTAGTTTGTTTTATTTGAGTATTATATTAATTGGGTGGCTGCGATACTAGCTTGTGATATTTTAAAGCATGCATTCGGCTAAGTTGGGCTAAATATGTATGGGCCTATTTTTTTTTTAAATGTTTGTAGGCTGCTAATACTTATATGGTTAAGTTTGTTTGTTTGTGTGCTTGTTTGTTTGTTTGTTTGTTTGGTTTTTTTTAAGTTTTTTTTTGTTTGTTTATCAAGAATGGTCCGTGGAGACACATGCTATAATAGTCCATGACATGGATGTATGAACCATTCCAAGCCTGGTGCCTAGCCTGTGCCTGCTGCCTGGTGTAGCCGACATAGCTAAGCATTGCCGGCATAAACATAATTATTCGTTCTTATTTATCCTGGGGAAACCGTTCAATGTCCAACACTGTTCTCCCATGGTACCCAGTATATTATCGTCCAGAATTGCTAAGGCAAGTATGGTGAAGTGATTTGCCCAGGTTAACAACACGTTGGCCGTAGCGGGGCTCGAACTTGTAACCCGTTCTGATTACGAGCAAAGCGCGCCAGGTTTGAAATACGCACGTGAACGAAATTATATATCTTTCATGCCCTTGTTGATTATGTTCACCTATTGATCTGATCTTAATTAAAAGGCCTTCACTTAACTTCAGCATATTCCCGACTCTAAAAACAATTTCATGTCGTCCTGTCGTCCAACAAGCAATTGTGATTTGGACATGCAAGCCGCTGAGTTGGCCGGCCGTTCCGGCAAGGGGAGGCAGCTGAAAGTTGGCTCTCGAATTTGGTTCACTCACTGTCTCTTTTTTAGCGTTCAAGTTGTATCTTAATTTATGTTTGGTTTTAATGGTTTAAGAATCATATTGAGTTCAAAGAGAGGGGAAAGTGTCATAATGTTTTTAAAAAACCTTAAAACTGAAT
>JAUMTS010188871.1:0-15211 GCA_032273385.1 Ophiopholis aculeata | reverse complement strand
TACGTGCCTCACAAAGCGCCTCCAATCGGTTGATTTCACCGAGTATTGACGGACTGACGATGTCTGATTGAGAAGACTTGGTCTTGGCAAGCTTGGTCCTGTCAGCGGCACTCTCTGTAATGAAAGGAATATAGAATCCAGACACAATGGTCAGTATGGCAAATCGTTCATAGGATATTGTTGCTAGTCATCAGTAATCTCAAATAGTCTATAATATAAATAAAGCGATCATTAACCTTAAGAAACAATAACAAAAACTTCCACTGGTACTGCTTTAAGTTATATAAAAACAATGAGGAAACTAATGAGACAAAATAATACAATTAAACAATTAGGAAATGAAACAGTCTTGTTTGTATTAATTTTAAGTGTCATGTCCTGACATGCTATATTGTATAGGAAATCAAAATAAACACATGATATGTCTGTTTGGAAGTAACTATGCCTCCTCTTATGTCTACTCATGATGGTCTACTGAAGTAAAATGTGCAACCTCATTTTTCTCAAGTCGAGGCGGTTTGGTTTAATATAAAAAACAAGAGATTGTTATTGAATCAACTGCAAAAAGTAGTACCTAACTCACAATTTGATAAATTTCTATAGCAGGGTCTATGATCAAACACACTACCCACCTATTTGACCTACATCACATAGAAAAACAAGATCATGTTCCAACTGATTACTATTCCTGCCGTCTGAGCAAACCATACAAGTCAAAAGAGGATGCTAAAGATGGCACCTTTTCTTTCTCGTCACATAGCAACCACATATTGCACACCTTATAACATGGCTATCTGACGGGTAAGTCTACCATATTTTACACCTATGAGGCATATGATATCATAACATCACGAAGAATGACTTAGCTAAGCGCATTAATTCATGCAGTAATGAGATAAATGGAGTCTATGGTTAAACAGTAATGAGCTTTTTGATTAGAGTGTACTTTTACTGTCGGATGGATAACGATTTTTTGACTTGAATTTGCAGAAAATGCTAGACTAAGACACAGTGAAAAAGAAAAGCCTAAATTTATGTTATGCACTCATTTTGGGCAACTCCATGACTCATGTGCTTCAAAAATTGACACACTTGAAATACTGATAAATGATATGTGAAGTCAACTCCCATTATTTTGGGATTGAAATATGCAAAAGCTTGTGTCTGTAAACGGCACTCCATTTTTATTAGTGAAACTTATATCATTAACCTGTTACCTGCTCTACAATTTTGCCTAATTATCTTTTTAAATAGCATTCTTTGATTTTATTAATAGACATTACAGTATAGAATTAAAGGTTTATCAAATTATCATTGTTTTGTAAGTACAAATGTCTTAATTTGAATCATAGTTGAGACACAAGACACAATACTAATACTGAAATTGACCTTTAGCGAGTTCATAAAAGCATCTTAAAAGCGTGACTAGATCTATATCCAGCCAATTATACAAATATCACAAGAAGTAATTTTAAAATCCACTACCAACGTCACTTGTCAATATTCCATCAAATCTTACCGATATGTTGATTGAAGCTTGCAGAAAAATACACAGAAATCAAAATATTGTAGATCTAGTTTGCTACCCAGTAGTCACATATACCAGCAGGGTGCAATCATATTGTTGTGCCCACAGCGTGAAAAACACTAATAGAAATATCAAATCAAATATCGCTGATCTTACGGCATATTTGCTGCATAAGCTGACCTTTTCTAGATGTACTTTCTTCTTGTTTTCATAACTAAGTGAGATGATAACCATTAGAATCACCTGCTATTTACAAATCCAAATCCGCTGCACAACCTATAAGACTTGACTGTCTCGTCTGGTAATGTTATCAAAATATCTTCATCCAAAATACAAGTTTTAAGCAAGGTGCATGGTCGTCCGTCCGACCAATGGTTGATGCACTGAATGTTGAGTTTCCACTAAAAACAAGTTGAAGACGATTTGAATTCAGTATTGCTATTTACAAAACCAAGTCTGCTGCAAAAAAATATCCCATTTGACTGTCTACATGTCTGGTAACGTAATCAAAATAATGTCATCTAAACTACAAGTCTTAAGCAAGACGCATGGTCCATGCACTGAATCCTGAGTTCCCGCTAATAACAAATGGAAGTAGATTTGAAAAACAGCATCATCGTCTGGCTCAATTCAATTGCGTGGGTACAATTTATGCATGGCACAGCATCCGGGTAGCCATCTTGTTCTGAGCATGCTAGCTCATCTCAATATCAGGAGTACTCAATTGAAAATAGTGTTCGTTGACTATATGAACACCTCTGGCAAGCAAGGTGCATGGGCCAATTAGATGAATACATTTCTTGTGGAAAAGGTTTCATAATCAATTTAGACGCAGATGGGCTGAAATGAGTACTCTTGTACCTTTGGTTTTATGACAGGTGAAACTCAGAATTTGAAATTTGAAATTTGATTACTGGATAAACATAATCTTAATTAGAAAATAATATTCATTTTCAAATTCTTGGTGTATTTGAGCTTTTCTATAGAAGAAGAAGAGTGTTAAAAAAAAACATATACCATTATCATTTAGTCATTAGGTTTATCGCAAATAGCAAAATATCACAGATTTGATGCATTGTGGGATTGTAAAGGGGGAAAAATTGATGCATTGTGGGATACATTTTGCCCCCTTTTCAATCCTACAATGCATCATATCTGTGATATTTTGTTATTTGCGATAAACCTTATTAAGAAATGTGTATCTATATTTTTTAAGAGATATCAATAATTCCACCTTCTATATTTAAATGTGACAATTCAAAGTGTAAATTTATCAAGCTCGTGAGCAAGTATCAGTCTGTTAATTGCAGTATTGATTGCACTAATTGCTCTTAATGTAACACAGGAGGAAACCTAATAGAATTGAGAGCAAGTAATCACATTTGGTGCACTATCAAGTATACTTTGGTAAATATTAAAACATCTGTGCTGACATTTAGACAAATTAGTGCCAGTGGGTTGTTTGTGCATTATGAGCAGATGACGGCACTTGATGTCGATGACTTGGTAAAAGTATAATTGCATTGATATTGATCAACATTCCACATAATTTGATTTTAATTTTCAAAATTTATATATTTCTTTAATACTTTCATTATGCCAATATTGGTTGCATATGAGAAATTTTCCTTCAAAGGATGTAATTGTCAATTTTGCCATCATCATTGTCACTACCTTCATAAATTCAACTAAATTTAAATATGATTTAGATATGATAACTTGCCGATGTTGATTTAAAGATACACACAAATAAAGGGGAACATTTATTATGTGTCCTATTGATTTTGCCACTCTTCACTTGGTCATATTTTTAGAAACAACTGACCAAATTCAATAGATTTTTTTTGCAAAATGTAGCTTTCTAAATAACACATTAAATTAAAGTATAAAAGTGTAAATTGAACCTGATTTCAGTTTATTTTGCTAGATCACATTTAAAAAATTATAAAATTCATTAATGCATATTAATTATTCCTTACCAACAAGTCATGTTGTATCATTAGTACGCTAAAAGGTTCTCTTACCCAGACTCTCATCACTATTCATAATCTCATGTTCATAATGTGGTGATCCAAATGATATCAGATACTGTATCAATGGATGTATGATTGTCTAACAAATATCTATTACAGACTCACCTAGCTTGGTACATAAAATCCCAGACAAACAACACCAAATATTAAAATCCTCTGCACCATTAGTAGCCTAGTTTATCAAAATTATCCTTCAAAAGTCAGAACTAATTTAGCAAACATCCCAGCAAAGAACATCCCCTGTCTATAACCACTACATCCTCCAATATTCCAATAGATCCACTGAAACACGTTCAAACATCTACTTTCTACCTTACCCGGCGACTAACTAATTGCATCTCTGGCATAAATGATCAGCCAGTATAACATAAGCTCTGGACCTCAACTTATAGGTTATAGGAAGGTATACCTCTTTCCTCTACTTAACAATTTTGGTGCTTAATTAGTTTTCATTCTAGTATAACAACTTATATTATCAGCAATATGTTCAAGAGGATATATATTTCAATCACTTTTTGACAAATTTTGGAGAATCAATCCTTGACATACAATTTGAACCATAGATACAGATTCATTGTAGATCAAAAACATTTCCCATGCACAAATTTGGTCAAAATGTCATAATGTAAAGTATACAAGTACTTCCAAATATTTTCACATTAAATTTGGGTGTATATTTCTCCTCACACAGCAGCATCTTCATGGAGCCATGGAGTAATTCCCAGAGGGGGTCGGTCTCGTCAAAGATACGATTACCAAAGTCGGCAGCTGATGTTTTAGAGCGTCTTTGTGCACTTTTCATCACCTGGATGCGTAATGGTGATGTAATTGATTAATGAAGTCACTCAGGTGAACTTATAATGATGACATTAGCTGATAATTAGTGTGAGAAGTGTGGATGACATCTCAATTTGGTAATTAACAGTCAGCCATTCCGAAGGGCCAATATCCCTTGCTCCAATGGATGTTTGTCAAATTTTATATCAAAGAAAGACCAAACTTATCCTAATAATGATAATACAGTCAATGCTTGTGAATTGGATGCACTTTAAAGGGAATTTTCTTTTATTTCAAATTACTTGACATGCTGTTCTAGAAACTATTTCTATCTATCAAAGTTTATGCAAAGACTTGCTCTGAATCTGGACAACTGGTAACAATTTGGACATTTGCATAGCTCCTGAGGTGTCCCAGCTTATCAAGTTTACAACAAAAGTATGGATAACTTAATTTGGTTTTCTGTTAGATGTACATTTTACCTTTTTATCATGGTCTAATTTGTGAAAGAGATGTGAATCTCTTTGTGAAATTGTTACCCACTTCATCCAAAAAACATCTTTGGTCAAGAACCTCCCATAGGATATGAAATCCTGATTATTGAAAGTTAACAAATACGAAATTTGAAGTTAAATTTGTGTAAAAGCTTGACATAATACAACACTAGGTATCAGTTGCCTTTATCATCCCTTAACATAGCGGAGGAACAACAATTGTACATTATAAAAATATCATGTCTATTTTTATGAAAACAAATGTGAGCATTTCAAATTTAAAAACAATTCAATCATTAAAGATTACATGATTAGATACAAAATATAATTATGAGTAAGCTACTATGCTTAATCAGACTGGCTAGAGGCTACAAACTGAATATTACGTACACCATTTAAAGGCACGGTTTAATTTCTAAAACACACATACAAAAAAGGTACAATTATATAAGTTACATTGAAACAACTAAATATGGTCATACCGTAAACACAGACCCGTATCCTAGATCTGGCTTGACAACACTTTTGGAAAAGGCACTGAGAAGCGAGACGAGCTGCGATGATGACTTTCAATGGCGACGTGCCATTAGCACAATGTAGCATCCTCATGGAAGTACATGGGGGCAGTATGTCGCTTACAAACCAATGGCAGTGTTCCAAGAACGATGACAAATTATTATGACAAGTATATGAGCAAACCCTCCAAGGGGATTTTCACAAGATGCTGTATCTGACAGACAACATGGCCGCCGATAAAGAACCCTAGATTATTATGACAAGTATATGAGCAAACAATCCAAGGGGATTTTCATAAGATGCTGTATCTTACAGACAACATGGCCGCCGATCAAGTACCCTAGATGTATTGACTGTAGAGCGAGGATTTCCTCAACACGACAACCCCATATGGCAGCGATGACTAATGTGACAGAGGGATGCTTCAAATAATACAAATCAAGAAATTCTTCCTCAGAGATGTCAAGTTGACTCAGAAAATACCCTGCACACACCTGACCTCAGATAATCTACCTGTTGTGAAGAATGGTTTTACCCAGGTACATCTGCAGAAACTTCCTGTAATAAATGCTCACAGAATCTACCATTTCCCTAAATAGGGGCCTCAGTAATAGAATCGATAAAAAATGCTGCAGCATTTGGCCAAATCAAATAACAAATCTATAATGTCTGGGCATGCGGGAGATTGTAAATGTATATTGAATTTCAGAAACTAGCTGTGATATGTTGTATCTAAATCCATAAGTCTAAATCAAAATAATTTAGTTAAATATTTCCCTAGGTTTGCTAGCTTGCTCATCTCGACAGCTCACGTACAAGTTAAGATGAATTTGAGGAAACTGAATGCACAATTGCCTTTCGTAAGGAAGAGATTTTCAGATGTAAATTGTGCATAATGTGAGGGCAGGCTTAGTCAAGAGCCACTGCTGTACACTGATGAATAATTCCGCCTCAATGAGAAAGGGCAAAGCTTGTTGTCGGGCAAACAGCAGCATATTAAATGAGGAATAAAGGTGCACTTTCTAGTTTGAAAAACAGAAGATATAATGGCAAAAGAATGGTTTAGATTTCAATATTAATTTTCTGACATGGTCTGTCATTCCTGATTGAAGTGTACTATTTATGCACAGGATAAAACTTATAGTTATAAATAATCAATTTGAATAACCATTTTTAATTTATACTTTAGGCTTTTTAACATGTTTTTCTTCTCCGAATAATATCATTATGTCATTAAAGCAAAAGATGCCTCAGGTGAATAAATTGTAAACTGAACAGCCCAGTTCAAATTTGTCAACAACTTCTAATTGTGCATTTATTAAATCTAACTTTTTTATGTACTAAATTCACTTGAAAAATATTTAGATATTTAATCCCTAAAAAATATAAAAGCTACAACAAATAAGATCAAGAAATTTATCAAATTGTTTAAAGTCAATTTCTTAATCAGCAAATATGATTTTTAAAACTTATTGTCATAAATTGAGCTTTGAAATTAATATCTATAGTCTCTTAGATCAATCTTGAAAATTCATTATTTTCTTTCATGGCAAATTGAAAAACAAAACAAACAAACCAGGCTGTACCTACAGGATAAACCAAACAAATTTACTGTGCTGCTGGATTCCCAATAGTTTATAGTGAAAACCTTTTTACCAATTGAAAGAGTAGTTATAGGCAAAGTTAATATTTACCTGGATCAATGAACTCCGCATCCAGACAAGAGCAGGTTAGCACAACAAACTCTGGGGCCACATGGGTATATTGGCGTACAAATAAGCAGAAAAAATGTAAAAAGGGGTATCTTTTGAGAGAAGGAACATGTAACTAAGTTCTATGTTCAGGTGGTCTTGAAATGTAGATTTATTGAACACTAAAAAAAAAAAATTAGGGGTCACACTTGTTTCAAGGTTCAAATGTGATGCCAAAACCACTCGCTTAGGGAGTCTGTTTTTGGTGGAAAGGTAAAACATGTTTAGAGGATATTATTCTGATTTTGTTTACGCACATGTACACCAACATACCTGAGTGCCCCCCTCCCCTTTCCGGCCCAGCATACATCCACGGCATTTCGTCTCCTTGGAACATCTGCCTCTTATCATGTCTACAACCTCTTTCTTTATAAAGCTTTTAGAAGCCATTTACTTCTGTACAAGCACATACTTTCACTTAATTTCAAGGCAAACATTGATGTTCTAGACAGCTTAATATATGGGGTTTAACAAATAATAAATTCACATCAAAAGGCTTTTCGTACATTTTTGTCATTACATTTTAGAAATGGGGAATGCTACAGCACTATGATGAGATTTGCTAGTAGCAATTTGGATATCAGTATTGAACCTCTCAATTGCTGCATCTTCAATTTAATTTGTTCACACAGATAAATTAGAAATGTCAAAGGCTCATTTGTGAAAATATCTATAAAACTGTAAATTTAAGACAAATTGAGAAAAATGGAGACATTTGAAAGCTCTCAAGTAAATGTTAGCTTCATTTTTAGCAAGTAAACATGGTGATGGAACTATTTTAAAACATTTTAAGTTTAGTAACTTTCAGTTCATAGACAGACACCTAGTAGTAATGTGGAAACCAGCATTCTGAACAATAATGATGAAGCCAAATTAGTTAAGACAAAGTATCTATGCTAATTTTTATTGCTACTTCTACACACTAAAATCACCTGTTTAAAGATAAAATACACAAAGTAGGGCACATTTTCTTCATTAAATTCCTAAATTGACATTGATATGCCTCTGCTGGTAATTATTGTGAAAGCTGATAACGCTCTCACACTGATAATTTCCTGTTTACTGCCCTCTCTATATGAGTTTTGACAGTTTGGCTTTCAATTGGTTTTATCAATTGGTTTTTTCAAAATAATGCATGTTCCTTTCATCCTGGAAATGTTAAATCAGAAATTGTTATATTGGAAAATCTATTTATTGAATTAATAGCTCACACATTTTTATTCCTTCTTTAGACTAGTAAATTTGTGTGCTCATATCTAATTTTTGACTAAACTGAAATAAAAGTTTGAAACAATATCCCGTTAATCAATTTCATATTGCCATAGCAACGTTCTGTGAATAAATCTGCATGCAGCTGACAGCAAAGAGACTCAAATGCTTACGTTTTATTGTGTTGTATAAAATTTGAATACTAAAATTAGGAAAAAATGCAAGGAATGTACATTATATGAATCCAATCAAACAGCTGTTATCTATTCATATTTACTGAAAACACAATCAGACATATAACTTGTTTTTTTTTTGGTAAAATTTTTACTGCTGAATTAATAATCTTTTTTATAAATAAAATTCAATGATCATGTAGAATTCCTCTGTCAAATCATAAATAATTGTATGGCTAAAGACATGTGACTTAAAGACAGACATTGAAACAACGCAACTTTCATGCAAACATAAAAATTTGTCTTTCTACCCTATGTATGAATACATGAGCATCACATGACATGAGCGTCGTCAAGTGCTTGTGAAATACCACCATTTTACCAATCATAGGAAAGTGAGTGTGTACACAGCAAACAGGGAAAAGTATTTCCCCAGATACAGATTCCCCTGATAACTCATTTGGTTGGAGAGCAGGCAACTACAATTGTAATCAGGCTAAGGAGGCAATTGCGTCCGGTTGCAGGAAATTATCTCCCACCAACTTCTGAATAAGGGATAGATAACGTGTCCTCTGACGTCCCAGTCTCCCTCTGGATAGATTGGGACATACAGAGCACTCTTTCCACATCCTGAAGATGTGTGCAAGGAATGCAGTTTATGCTGCCTTACAATGTTGATGAAGGGCTTGGTGTTTGTTGTCTGATAGATTTGTTTATTGCTCACAATAAATTCACAATAAGTCAATTGATGTTCAGCATGATTCGGTAGTAAGAGGTGGCGAAATATTATACATCTATCTTTCTCTACCCATTGGTCTCTCCATGTCACCAGATACCCAGTATTTACATCCATACAGGAACACTCTTACACAGTTGGTAATTTGAAAAGACTTGTTTTCTAGTTTCCAAAATGCAGCCCATACAAGAGCCTTCACAGTATCGTTATCACTCATGCATGTACCAGAAGCCATCACAGACGCAAGGTATTTTAGGTTGGTACAAGAATATACAGCTAAAGAAAGCTTACAAACTTCTTGAATCAGCCATTGTGAAGTATACCATATGAATCTTACCTTTGCTGGTTCCAGTTGGTGGTTTCCTTCCAATCCTTGAACCTGAGTCTGTCCCTGAAATGGATCTCCTACCAGGCATGGAACTCCTTGGTCTCCTTGTGGGTGCTAAAATCAAGAACATGAAAATGCATTAATTACAGTATTTTGTACTATTTCATTAATCAAGTAAAAAAACCTTTTGGAATATACCAGGGAAATATATTGAATAGTGGGAACGTATATAAAAAATATCATGTGACCCACTTGTGAATAAGAATTTCTGCAGCCAGCCCTAACCATTCAACCTCTTGTCTTAGTCTAGCCTTGTGTAACCAACAAATTAGTAATTGTAAATAATCAAACATGAAAACAAAGTTCACAATCATTATCATTTCAAAGTCTGATGGTTTCAAAATTAATTACCTAAAATGTGAATAAAATATAAGCACATGGTTCAAGGTTTCTCTGCCATATGGATGCCCCAGTTAAGTAGAGTTCACAAGTTCAGATTCACATTTATGTAAGCACATTATGAAGCTTTCTGTTGCTTTTTTTTGTCCAGATTCTAAAAAGTAGGTCAGGCATATTGAGGGCAGACAGAATTCTCATACCATTGAACTGTCAAACAAATTCTCCTCCAAATGCCTGCATTTCTGCAATCAGCATAAACAATTATATACATGTATGCCTCCTCCTCTGTACCTCCCCCATGATACCACTGCAGAGGTGAAGCATTTAGAATGGTTAATTATTCAAGCCCTAAAGGAGAGGTAAAAGAATGAATCTTCAAACTAGGTTAAAAATTGTTGTATTGGCATTTAATACATGCCAGTGAAAAAGTGGGTAGGGCGAGCATATTTGTTTTCCAACTTTTGTTTTCAAACTGCTTGAACAGATATTTTGAATTGAACATAAACTAAATTACTTATATAATCTTGTTGGTAAACTTACAAATAAAACATAATTGTATCTACTTTCAGACTGCTGCTGCTTGCGAGCAGACAATAAAATGCCAATGAATACACACAAAAAAATCAATCTCTGCCGCAGGCCGGAAAAACAATTGTCTGCGTAGTAACCGTATTTAGTGAGCGTGAATTAGGGAGCTAGTGTTTGCGTCCCGGAATACAAGATATATTACGTGCGTATATAAGTGCGTGTTGGCCCTAACAACGGCGCGTCGCCTACGCATCGGGCTACGCATGTAATACGGGATATATTCAGTTGGTGTTTGACCAATGAGATTACAGAATTCGTTTACACTAAAGGATAACACTTTATATTGTTTTCTTTAAAAAAAACCCAAGAGTTTTACTCAAATTTTCAACAGGAAATTTAAAAACTTAAAATAAATGATAGTCCTTGCATAATTTTAAAATTAAGCATGCAATAATTAATCATATTTACGAGTGTCACATTCCTGCCAAATTAAAAGTCTGATTTTGATAGAGTTGATGTTGTCAAAAACGTTAATTTAACTTCAGATTGCTTTCTTCAGAAAACAGGAGTTTATTTTTAAATTTCAAAAGTACATTGAACATACAAACATAATTTTGAATGATGTTGTTCAATAATTGATCACATTTAATCAGTCATGTTTAATGAATCAGAATCTCCAGATTCAATTTACCTGAATTTTTGTAAGCAAGTGGAATTGATAACAATGCATCTATCTACAATTCACGACAGATTAACATGAATGGTGGACTTTTGTTTCCTTATAAACACAATAAAGCATTGAATTATAAATTGTTAAGAGGCAGCTAAATTATACATGATTCATATTAGATATACCATGTTTTACATTGCAATATTTATAATATCGGCTTTTTAAAGTATAAACGCAGTATCTGCAACAACAAAATAGGGAATATACTGCCTTTTAAATTCCAGTTTAAATCATTTAAAAACTAAAATGAAAAGAATGTTTGTAGAAATTGTTAGGATAAAAACTATTTGTAAGAGTTGGTACAGTTAAATATCTCCCTTTTTGGGATTTAGTACTTTGTAATCAAAAGGTAGTCTAACTTTTAAAGGTGCTGTTAAATAATGCGTTACACGCTGGCTACTCTTTCAGTGTTTTTTCTCAAAGTCACAGGGGCTATTTCAGGAACCACTGAACCATTACTAGGCTTGTTTGTACTCAATTGAATGCATTTTTCACGCTAAATGCAAATATAGTTATGAAACTATATTTGTTTGACAATTTGAAAAGTGTTACATTTTTATCATGTTGTCTGCACTCTACATCCCCGCATGGAGAGTATAAATCTGATGTCGAACAATGTATATGGATTCTAAATTGTAAAAAATGCATTTGAACTTGGTGGGGAAAATATCTACATATTTAGAAGACAAAAACATCTACCTTCAGTAGAAAACATGGAATATGAAAATGGTTATGTTCAGTAGAGAATAATTGTGCTACAATAACCGAATTCCTACACATACCATAACATTGATATCTTTATAGAATACATCAATCAGATATATTCTGCAATGGTTCATAACAAATGACAAATCCAAAATCTATGTTTGCTTAATAATTTGACAAATATTTCAACCCATGCGAAACACTTTAATCGTGTACTTGATAAATTTTGCTTGATACAAGATGAACGAAAAGATGTCGTAAAGAAGCTCATCAAATGTCAGCTTGTTTGATTGCATTCTATAGCAGATGCATCTCGTGCTATTTTCAAAATGTCAATAATAAATATTTTAAAAACTTGACGATCTGACATTTGAGATGTAGAAATTCCATCATACTATGTAATATACTTGAGTTCTATACAGGGAGGGGATATTAAGTGTACATCTGCATGACCAAAAAATGTCTTGGGCCAGATGGACATGTTATTTATGTTTTGCATTTGGGGCTCTTAAAATTGTATTTGGTGTAAGTTTAAAAAAAAACATGAAAAGAGATCTTTAAGGGCAGAACAAACATGTAATGGGCGTCCTGCATTTAGGGGTCTTAAAATGTTAATTTTCAAGAATGTTTATTTTAAAACTTCAAACAAGGAATATGTTTTAATTCAAACTGTTAAGAGGTCATAATTTATGGAAAACTATACTACTCAACCTTGCTTAGTGTTGATTTTTGGTACAATTCATAAATCATGTTTAGTGATATTGTTTGAAATGACTTTCACACACGTGTACACCAACGTAACAAGTGCCCCCTGAGATTCTTAACATTTCATCATTGGGAACATTAACAAGCAAAACAGATTTAATTTACAATTTGATAAATTCAGAACATTGAATACGGGTGATTACTAATAGTTATCTCGCCGCAAAAGAATGAAAGGAATTTAAACTTACATCATGGAATGTTGCCAAAACTCAAAACAAATTTACTCAGTTATTCCCCTCATATATTATAACCTGCATGTGTTACACTGAACATAGCTAGAAGA
Source organism: Ophiopholis aculeata (assembly GCA_032273385.1). NCBI lineage: Eukaryota > Metazoa > Echinodermata > Ophiuroidea > Amphilepidida > Ophiactidae > Ophiopholis > Ophiopholis aculeata. The sequence goes on along the minus strand of JAUMTS010188871.1, from coordinate 2,256 downwards.
TAACGCTTTCTTATACATAATAAAAGTATGAACTCATTTTCACAGTGAATTGCGCTCCTCTAAAAATACATATTGAAGCTATTCAATGCGGAAATTGTTTACATTTACAAGTTCTTCAAAAAAAAAAGATACTTGAAACTGCCAATAACTGGTAATGACTCTTTAGGGAAGTCATATAAGCTGTTGAAAGTGTTTTACGTAGTATGATATTCAAATAATTGACTTCGAGTTGTAGTTTAGTATAAATTTTAACAACGACAATTGACTCGGATACAACAAATGTGTGAGGCATCACAGACGGCTCGTGTCCTTATTTTTCAAAAACAAAGTAAAACGCATACCTTGGGTAGCTTTCTGCCAGCAAAATTTCTTCAGAAGGCCTACATTCATGACAAAGCAAACATACATAAGATTGCGTTACTTAACAAATCAATAAGCTATCACAAATAGTGGAGCGCAGATTCATTGAGACATGCTTTTTCAATACGGAATAAAGAATAATCTCATTTAAATGCCACAGTCCCTATCCGTTGAAAAAGCTTGTCTAACAAATCTGCATCGAATGTTCTGTCTTACTTGATTTATTATACAAATTGCTGTTAACCCTCTTCACGTGGATGTCGAGTGCAGACGACATGTCAACAATTTCATAACAATTTCAACAAATTCAAAATTCAAATTTTCATTATTCACATTTTCATTACCATATTCAGATTCAGCATGAAAAATGCATTCAATTGAGTACAAACAAGCATAGTTTCGGTTCTGAGAGAGCCCCTGTGATTTTTGAAAACTATTGTGAATTGTCAATTTGTGTACACTAAAATGGCAGCCATCGTGTAAAGCATTAAAATACAGGCTTTCGAGACCCTTGAAAACGTCAATTAAAACTACAAGAACGGCACATTGGCATTGACTCTTTACGGAAGTTGTCAAGAGAGGAAAATTTGTATTTTTAAGAGTGTACTTGGTTCTTCAAAATTGTAGATTACAGAAATATTAGCAAGTTCAAAATTGTATTGTCGTGGGAATATTAGTTTGCACATGCCTGAACAACATTCAGATTCGACTTTAGATGTGTTTTAGCTTTCTATACCTGTCCGGGGAAATTACCAGATCTGGAACCTAGATCTTATTTGGTACTTCTGTTCTAAATCTGGAATATTTAATCCCATAATGCATTACAGCTCCAAATTTAAACTTCCCATTGGCTTAATAGATTGTATATATATATATATTTCTGTATTTTCGAATTGTTGTTTGAAGGTTGATAATCACATTCTGTACAAAATAAGTAGAAAATAATTTTTCTATTTATTAATTTACGACTTAAATAACTCTGTTGTTCAATTAACACATGACATAGCGACAAAATGTTAAATGACAAATGCTTATGCCATGTTTTTTAAAAAATGAGAGAAAATCTCATCCTGACCTCTAACAAATTATCCAGTGTCAAAAAATCCCAAAATGTTCCAAATCCCGAAACAGTTCTAACTTGTTCCAGATCTGGTAATTTGCCCGATCTATTTACTAGGTTTCATGATTTCCCCAAAACAATTTTTTCCTGTGGCATAAAACTTTGTCAAGGCCTTCTTGGAAGAAAAAAATTAATGCTTGAAAATGTGGCATGTAGCTGCAAGAGCAATAAGTAAAGGACTTTTAGTCGAAGTGGTTAGGCATTTGATTGAATCTCCCTTCTTTGTATCAAAGTCAAACTCAATGCAAAAAACTTAAGCATGGAGTAATTATCTGTAAAAGGGTTGTCAATAATGGTTAGCAAATAAGACATTATGGGAATTTCAACACAGCAAGTGATCAAGTTAGCAATGAATTTAATTATCGTTTTTTGAAGTGACATTGAAGAAGAGTCTGAAACATGTTTCAACAGCATGATACAGTATGGTACACATATAAGTACATTAAGTGACAAACTATATCCTTTCTTCAAAATTAAAAGGAAATTCATACATAGTACTAGTGTGCTAATTGAAGTTTACCAGTACCGATTCTAGGAATTTAATTATCTGTCTCTGAACTGACATAAAGAAGTTTTGCTTATGTTTAAACAACATGTAGAAGAAAGTTAAGTGACATTTAAGCTAGTATGCTTCTTCAAAACTTCAACGTAAGTGAAAAATCATCGTAAGTGGGTTAATGTAAGTTTACTAATATCCTCGACAAAATTCTTGGAACATGTTCATGACTTTGGAGAGACACCCCTCTCCTTTGTACAGTGTTGACGGACACCAATGT
>JAUMTS010188870.1:0-23206 GCA_032273385.1 Ophiopholis aculeata | reverse complement strand
TAATGAGACCTTCCAGATGTTGATTATGGCAGGTGAACAACCACACAAATTACACCTAGTCCAAAATGTACTTTTTGAAGGAATCTCTTACACAATCAATTTTATATTGATGTTAAAATGATTCATGTAAATATATAACACAGCTATATAAACATTCACTCATGTGGTTTCTGATTTCCCCAGGTATTATGTAATGGCATTGCTCTTCTCCATCTTGTCCCCAGCTAGGGGCATTGTACTATTTATGATACAAGTATGCTTCCAAAATCCTTGGGCAAATTCTATTACTTCCAGACAAAATGATAACAACGTTCTATCTTTTCCGACCATGAAAGATAGGAGTTCATGAGATGCAATAGTTTCCTGTCATTCATGTTCATTTTTGCTTTAAATAGTTATACAATGATAAGGAAATCATTGACAGAATAGCTCATAACCTTGTTTATGTCTATTTTGTTATAACTCAAAATAAGATAGTTGTCGCTTCTTGTAAGAAATACTGCTTGTCCATTGTGCTTGTTTTTATGAGATCATTATTTAAAATGCACAGGAATATAACAGAAAAGCAAACTCAAACAGAAATAAGTTTAGGCTGTAATAATGCTTGAGACTTATCCTAAGAAATGTAGAAGTATCAAGGCCGAAGTGCCATATAGCTGCCAAATTACGGTGCTAGCCCTAGACTGCATATATAGCGGAAACAGATTTATCTGAGAGGTCAAGTTTTAGAAGTTTCTGATGAAGTTTACTCATAAATAACATTGTTCAAAACTATATTTATCCATTCTATGTCAGTGTACTTTCCATATTATCAATAGAAAAGATGTACCCTTTGGATAAATGTTCCTCAACAAGGCCGCCTTCTTAACTTTCTTGACTAATCATGGCAACCCTACCAGCCACCTGTCTGGAAACCATCCAGACATATCAAACATGTGTTAAGATAAAACACTGACCAAGCAGGGAAGAACCTCAATGAGACTGAATAAAGCAATTCAGTTCAAAGAAAAGGTATAATTAAGACCCTGGTTCTCTGTGCAAGATTAATCTTATTGCACTGCTTGAGCTATATTATGCAAGAGACTGTCTTTCCAGGGGAATTGAAACATTATCTTGTCTTAGTCCATGGAAATGGAATTGTGTAATATGACTATTCAGCCGCCTGTTTATATTGAATCGCATTGACTACATGTGTTATCACTTGCGCATGCATTCCTTGCCAAAACATTAATATTCACCGTATTAATGGCTTCCTACTGGATCATGTATTTTAATCAGACATGTGGTCTCCTCTTGTTATTTTATTGTAACCATATTTGATGCACTCTAAAGTTCACAATATAATTTTCAACTGTCTGGTTAGCCAAACCTTTTACAAACAGAACCACACATTTTTACTATGTTATTGTTAAATGCATAAAGAATACCAAATACATTGCAATTGAAATGGTATGTAAATGATATGCTTCTGAAAATTTACTTCTTTTCTTACTTATAAAAGCTACATTATGTATTCAACACAATCACCCTGTATACCCAAACCACTATCAAATTGTAAGACGGTATCTATTTATGATATACATCTTCATCTGTGTGGGATTCACTTCAAAATTAGGCAAATTAGTTTTCTCCTTTCTTGCTATTAAGAACTCCTGCGCCATGATTAAACACTACTCTGTCAAAACCAAATCATTTGAAACATCTGAAAGAAAATTTAAATGAAACAACCCCATGCATACAAAGTGGTAAATTCTATTCAATTAGTGGAAATTTGAAAGTTTGGAAATAAGGGAGTATTTTATGTAATTTCCCCTGGTGACTTCGTCACTCATCTACTGAAATGCCGGTCCCCTTATGAAAATTCATCACCAGTACTTTTTTCAAACATTTGCGGAGATTAAATTTTCAAATTGGTACCGTAAAACAAAGTATGAATTACTCTTTTCTTAAAACAAATTAAAACCCGTAAAAGCGGCAAAATCAGATAAAAGTCTACTTAAATTTTTGAAACAAGAGAACTGTGTATGTCCGATAGCTCAAAAATATGATGTCAACACCCCACCATATCTTAAGAATTATGTTTCGTTTAAGGAATAATATCCTGGGAATTATACATGCTAAAACCAAAATGTGTTTGGAGTCAAATTACATTTCTGTCTCCAGAAATTACTTTGCTAAAAACTAGACATCAAAATTCACTTACTGAACATCACAATGTAACGTTCTGGTCACATGCTTTGAATCTACCCTTTATTGCATTACAGGATCATACCATGCAACCTATTCAACATACCATTTTCTCTCTCCTTTCGATCTTTTTCAACTCTGTCTTGCTTCTCCTGTTGCTTCTGTCTGTTCTTTTTTACAATGCTGATTCGATCACGGATGCTCTTGGTAACTGATTTCCGATCTTCCTCAGCAATCAGCGATGTGCTCACCTGAATAGAAAAAACAAAACAAGAACAAACCAATTATGCGGAGGGTTGTTGAGCAGTGTGAATTGCATAAAAACTAGTACAGAGTTCAAAACAATTCCAAACAAACACCCTGTATTGATTCCATCTTCACTGACATACATCATGAACTCTCTAAATAGAGATTTACCCCTAATCCTGCAAGCAAATTCGATTTTGTATTCTCGGAAAATGTTACTGCTATACTTAGCTTATGAAGCTTTGGTTAAATTTAAGAGACTTTCTTACAATTTTTGTGATTGGATCTAAGCCAAGTACATGAAATCGCAATACGACACACAGTATAAATGAACAAAATGTATTAAAACTTTATACTGTTAAAATTACATCCACGCATTGTTGAAACATACATAAAATCATATTTGATTAAATAAAACAAACAGAAAATGGAAATGGATACTCGTCATTAGAGCATAAAATTGCACAAGTTTGTGAATACACTTCACTGTTACACATGTAACTAGGAATATTTCTCCCCACAAGAGGTTTGCAATTCTCACTGTAATAAATATAATCCATCGTCAATTCATTCTATTCTGTCATTTTATGACAACCATTAAATGCAGTTATGGTAATTTACCCAACTTTAATATTGTACTAGCACACAATAGCACCATAAATCATGTGAAATGTTTGTGACAATGACTGCAACATGATTTAAGTATTTAATTTGGAATGTTATCTTATGTTACATCCATACTGCATCTAAATTCCTTTTTGCCGAGTGACAAATGAGGATATTACCATCCAACACTCAGTATAATAAATGGAAGTAAAACCCATACATTTATCACAGCAGACACTTGAGAATTTTGCCAAAGGGGTCCTGGAGAAGGCTCACCTTTATTACCATGTGCAGACATGTCAAAAAGCTTCAATGATGCTAGAGCAGGGCATGCATGAATTTATTCTGAAAGTTTAAAGCACTACCATCATGTATATTTACTTTACAGTCTTCTTTTCCATCTGTAAAGTTTGGTAATGTCATCCTTGTTGAATTGCATCAACCAGGTGTACTCATATTACTGGACAAACAAGCACTCTGAAACGGAGCTATTTTGAGGGTTCTGACACAGATTTCACCAGCACCATCTTCCCGCCCCTGAATATTGCATTACCCTGCGGAGCCCCTTCTCAGAATGCTAATAAGCACAGTTGCGAGAATCAACTCTTGTCTGAATCACTTCTTGAGTGAGGCATATGAAGGAAACAACTCCATGCAACTCTCATTTTCATTTTAAGCTAGACTAGACCTGTGAAAGTGAATAGCTCCAGTGTGTCATAAACTAGACCAAATGTCATACTTGCTCCTCAAAATAATGTATTTTTAACAGTTTGTGAAAGGTTACAGCGACTGTAGCTAAATATTTTTAACAGTTTATATTCCGATTTCCTGCTTATAGTTAGGTTTCATTACTGATATATTTTCAGTTTCAATTACAAAATAAAAAAATTGATAACTAATACAGGAAAAGAGTGTGAAGGTACATTTTAAAGAATTATATCAATTAAATTTATGTGACAGCCAGCAAAAACGTTGCACTTTAAGAAAGAAATTGAATAAGTAGCTTTGAAAGTTTTCAAATGACTCAATGCCTTATGTGACAGTTATCCATGTTAAAAGAATCAACTTGTCATATTTTAGAAAACTTCAAATTAGACACATGAAATAGGTATTTAAAGGTATGCAATGCAAACATTTTCATGTTACAGTTATCTTCCACACAGTGGAAAAAAAATAACTTTCACATATTTGCTCTTAATTTTACCTGTCCAAAGTACAGCGGCAATCAAAATTAATACCAACAAATTATTTTACGTTCTCTTGTCACTGAATTATGTATGCACTATTTATACAAAGTCAATACAATTTGATTGATTTATAGTTTATTTTAATAAACACCTATGAGCATTTTGTCTTGTATAACTTGCTATCCAAATTCAATGTACTTTTAATTTAAAGTAATTTGGAATGGAAAAGAAAATCAATAATTAAGCATACATTTTATAAACAATAATTATGTAATGAAAAAAAAATGCACATGTTTCAAAAACCAAAATAATGTGTAAACATTAATTTAATAGAAATGTGATCATGTATTTTGACTTGACACTCTTTAAATTTTCAATTTTACATCCAAATATAGTTGATTAGAAGCTGATTTTATATTGCTGCAATCTATCAAGGCTATAATAAAGGGAAAATTAATTCAGAATGCATGCGCAATTGATTGAATATCACCAGCGACAGATTGTCACATGCTCCTTATTGCTAAATATCAGCTGCCTGCATCACATCTAGCGTATTAAAGCACCTCACAATTTTATATGAAAGTAGCTAATTTTGAGTATATTTGGCATGGTTTGTAAATTTTACTTTGAACAAGCAAATTTTAAACAATTGGCACTAGAAATTGCCATTAATATGAAACATTTTACTTGAATTTGACTATATCATATCTTAATAAAAAGTATTGAATTGTAAGTGCTAATTCCAGATATTTCACAAGAACCTATTTCACAAGATAAATCAGTTTAAATACAGTCCGCAAACTGCTAGCTTCTTCAAGCATATTATCCATTTATTCACAAATAAATCAAGTGGTCTTTTGCTAATAATATTTTTTTTAAATGCTCTATAAATATAAATAATAATGCCATAGCAACCATATTAATAAATCAGCTTAAACCTTGTCAGTGCCTGGAAATTGTAAAATGGATTCAAGTATTTTGTATTTCATTTTATATTTCACAAACTCATTTATCTGAATGTTAGTGTTATTCAGGGGCGTAAATAGAGGAGGGCTCAAACTGACAGGGGCATAACCAGAGGGAGGGTTCATACTGCTCCCTCATTTTGGTTTGGTTACGCCCCTAATGTTATTAGAACCAAATTGTCTCTGTACATTTGGAATATGCACATCTGTCTGCAAACGTCTGAAGCTTTGCAACAAAAATGTCATCTGGTTATAATGGCGGCAAAATGTCCTTAAAGGGACAAGGTCTGATTTTTTAAAATCTAGTTTTCTATTTCATTTGATGGAGCATCACTCAATAAACTATAGTTTGAAATTTCAGGTAAATTGGTCAAACCGTTCTGATTTAAGAAGCATTTTTGTATATTACAGTTGCCTATACTTTACTGTGGGAAAGCTGATTTTAATGATTATGGTTAACCATAGTCATTAAAATCTGGGCACGTTTTCACGTATATCTCCAAAATGGAACACATTCCAGCTGTGAAATTTCACATTGGTTATGAGAAAAATATGACTAATCTTTTGGCACCAAAATCTCACAAAGTTGAAAAAATTGCAAAAGATCGGACTGGGCCCCTTTAACCTAGGATGAGGTAAGCGTAAGCTATGACGTTTAATGAATGAAATTAGACAAACCTGGAGGGAAAATGCATGAAAATCAAACACTTGAGACGATGTGAAGACTGATAAGATAATAAAATTGTATTTCATAGACAGGACACTAAAGATTGCATCCCAGCAATTTCAACGACTCTTTGACCAACTATCACTATTGCACCTACCGTATGAATGACTAGTTTGTGTAAGAGGCTGTATCATTTTTACTATGTATATATATACATGTGTTGTATGAATGAACAGTTTGTGTAAGAGGCTATATCACTTTCACTATCTACAATCATGTACCATATGATTGAATTGTTTGTGTAAGAGGCTGTGTCATTTCTACTATCTACATTATGATATGTAACAGTTCAGACAAAAGGCTCCACGATGACAGCAAATCTATATCAACATCTGCTGAATTCAGCTATGATTTTGCGAACTTTTTTGTTTTTGTTTTGGATGCACATGGTTTGTTTTTACAATTCTTTCCCACAGTGCACAATGATTAATTAATAAGGATCATGTGAACAGATATATGCAAACAATGTAAATGTTTACAGTGCTCAACTAAAAGACCAATACTGCTAAAAGCGAAAATAAACTTCAAACAAATCTGACTTGAGTTTACAATCATTTCAAAAGAAGTAAACTCTTGTTTTCAATTTGAAATGAAAATCTATATCTCTTTCGAAATCTTTTGAAAGCACATGGGAAATTACACATGTGACTTTTAAATTTCAATAAGAAATGAAAATTTTACAAAATATCAAATTTATTTTGTCTGTTCGCTTTGAATAGTATGGAAAACATCATACATGTTTGGATAATTGGAAAAATAACTGCAGCAGTGGTCAATTATTACCAGTAGGTAGATGTCATAAATTCAACTTCATCAATAGAGACAGAATGATTAATATCATGACCATTGACCAATGCAAACAAAGTTGTTGTTTTGTTAATGTAATTGAAATTACTTTAACAAATTGCGTTTTATCATATACGGGCTACAGAAAAAATCATTTTCCATGAAGTCGACACATGTGTTGTCAAATAATAATTACTTGTTTAGGGTGGGACTCTCAAAAAATGCAATTTGTAAATTTAATTACCTGCATTTTTGAAATTCCATTGAATGCAGTCACTATCATTTATACAACATGTGGAAAGATTGCTATTATACTAATTGAAAAAATATTGATTTTCAAGAAATCAGAGTTTATAAAAAAAAATGATCAGGAAAATAACTGTGTAATTTAAAGCACATAACTGAATTACACTACAAATAAGCCAGATGGATGAGTCATGTTGCAATGAAATAATTTCAAACATAATATACACTGACAAGTTCACACAGGGTACTTTCATGTTTCATAGGCCTGGTTCAAGGCAACACATTTTCATCACTTGTCAAATGCTCATGTTCAATTATGAATGTAACATGACAACTATTCATAGCTATGCATTTTGCAGGGTAATATGAGTTGCCCTTTCATTTTCTGTCATATATCAACTCAAGGATTTTCTAGTAAAATCCTTGATCAACTGCAATAATCCAAAAATGTTCCTCATCTAAACTTTCTTCATCATCACAAATTGTTCTCTTGAATTTGAAATGAATATTTTGTGCTCCAATAATCCTGCAGATCAATCATGGTGATTAAAGCCAGGGCAAAGTCTAGGTCAAGCCTGCTAAAATAACCTTAACATTCCCAGCTTATATTTACCATGTATGTCCTCAAACTTTAATCTGTTGTCTACAAGGAACTTAATCTAACTAAAACAAATTGCAGATTACAACCTTGACTGAGGCTTTACTTGGATAGATGAGAATCATTAACCTCTTACTAACCCAAGTTCAATCAATTAAAGCGAATACACACAACACTGCATCAATTGTTTGAGATACAGAGCATGAGCTTTGGGTCTGATTTCCAAATATTCTTTTTCTCTCACTGATGAGTTCTTATCGGTTACATCCATGGCTACATCCACGTAAGCCACGCAGTATGTGAAATTTATTGTTTGTTTTAGGTTTGAAATGTCACTACATGTATGTTTTACAACTAGTTCTGATATGACCTATTATCTGTTAATCACTGTGAGGGATCCAAACAAATGTTGCCTTTGTAGCAAAGCCAACTTCATGAAGGCAACTGAGAATGTTCTGGGAGGCAAGTTCAGTGTTGCCAACAACATTTAAACAGCCTGGTCATTGTCTGTATTACTCAACATTGCACATATCAAATCATTTTCCAAAAATAAATTACTTTAGTGTCGTCAGATGCAGCCATGTCATGGTATCATCAAAAGTAGCACATCATAGTTATTCCCAATGAGTTATGATCAATTTAGGGCTAGACTTTATGGTTTTAAGAATCGATATTAGGGTTTTAAGGTTAAAGTAAGAAGTAAGAGCAAATAACCAAATAATGTGATTGATTTTACCATGTTATTAATAATTCATATCATAATTTTCACTATACTGATGAAAATATGTCAAGACTAATTTAAAATCAGGAGCAAAATTTATTCTGTTGTTAAATTAAAACTTGTGACGTGTATTCTGTGATCAAACTGTGCCCCTTTTAAATTGTTGTAGGTTTATTCTCAATATAAATCCAACATACATGATTTCTTAGTACATTAAATGATCAGAAGTTGGCTCGAACTGCTGATAATTTGAGCGACTTGCCTTCAAATGCACATAACTAACTGCCTCAGATAAGTGTGAACATTTTGATCGTAATTTCATTTGATGCACAGGTAATAAATTCTGTACTCAGAATTCAGTGACTCATACGCCACTTTAGGTAGCTTTTACACAGGTACACACAATTGTCACCCCTTCTTGTCAGAAGTCGGAAACAAAATCATCAAAGTGATGCAAGGGCCGTGTCCATTTTACGTCCTCATGCTATTTATAGCAAGATCTCTGTTTTTTCCTTCAATTTTGCCCACACACATATATGACCGCTATATCTAAATAATAAGACTTTAATTTGTGCAAAGGATGTGTCTCTTAAGTGATTCTACTAATGACAAGACAAGAAAAACAAAACAAATGTTACAGATTACTTGATTTAAGTGTCAGAAATAAATGCAAAAGAAAACATTGGCTTGGTTGAGGATCAGTGGGAGTTGAGTGGGAAAACCCCTAAGTTTGACAAATACACTATAATTTGGTTTCCTCTAATTTTAAGATAATTTATAGACAAACCAAAACACATGTTAGAAAACTTCTCCCCTACACCTCATATTTTTTCCTGCTTGTTTTTCTTAAGTTACCAAAATTTGCATTATTTTTTAATATTAACTTTGTCACTCTTCATGAATCAGGTATTCTGTTAAAATTCCGATGACCTGACCCATAGTTATTTTGTTCTGCTATTTAGACATGGACAATATGCGCTGTCAAAACAATTTCTATGGACACAAAATGTTCATCCATCATCATGTAGGTAAGGTCAGGATTCCTTGTAATGGTGATTTAAAATGAAAAACATTTAATAAAGTATTTAAATAATTTTGGGTTTTAATCAAAATCATACTTAGATGTATCTTGATACAAATTTTGACATTACCTAAAAAAATATCATAAAAACATATACACTGTAAATATTGTTTTTTCTTTGTGTTTTTTTTCTTCAAAGTAATTCAAAAGTACTACCTAAAATAATATCATAAAAATAAATTTACTTCAAATATTGGGTTTTTCTTTCTTTTTCTTTTTAAAGTAATTCACTAGCACTATTTTATTTCAAAAATAAATATATTAATGTGAAAGTATTAATTTTTCAACAGCATCCTTTCCTAGAGACACCCCTCCTCATGATTATTTCACGTGTGTGTGAGCACAATATTAGTGAAATTGCGTCAAGAGACAAAATTGTGTAATAATAATTTGTCTGCAACATCAACGCCAGACATTTATGCAACATCGATACAATAGATAAAGCTCGGTGGGGCAATAGACAACATACAACTCCTTTTGGATAGGGCAAAATAATGAGGTAACAAATACTTTCGTCAATAAACTTGCATGCCCTTCAAGGCAAATTTTAAAGACGATGAACTTGCCTGCAGGAGAAGAAATATATTGAATGTTAACAAAATTATATGGTGGGATGGAAGAAGAGTACTTCTGTTTCTTTTTTTAATTTAAAAATCCAAACAGTCTACACTGATCACTTTCGCCAATAACCAGAAATAGAAAATGAACTTCCATGAAATACTAATTGCGTTTGCGTTTTGACCATCCAAATTGCTTGTGCATATTGTAAATGACAGTTGTTGTTATGGGTGAGTTACTGTATTACATCTATTACACCTGTATTTCACTTCAATTATCTACTTGAGTTATCGCGATAAAGGAATTTGTAAAGTTTCTTGTATATTATTAGAACGCTTTGACAATGAAGTGCTTTGCCATTGGCAAAACAAATTTAAACTGAATTGTACCATAATGAAATTTCCAAATGATTTGAAGTACACAGACTTTATTTTTCTATGAAATAAAAAAGTATGCAAACATTTGATTGATTAAAATTGCTTCATTTTTTTTTTAAATTAAACTTGAAAATTATGAAATGTGTGAAAATAAAATATCAAAAATTCTCCAGATTTAGCATTCACAATCTAATGTATGCTTTGATGATGTATCAAAAATCAGTGGCATTCAAGCCTGTTTTTCCACCACAAAAAATAACATAAAAAATCAACTAAAAGGTGGCCTCTAACTACTTTCCATTACATGCACATTATTTCTGGGTCCTGAGTGCAGGGGGAATATATCTTAGAAGGCCATTATTAGCATGGATAGCGTTATCACGTCTGGCATGATGAAGAATGGAGCATTGGGAGCTACTTGGCAGACAGACATCTCAGCAAAATCCATCACCCAGCCAGACAGCCATAGAAAGGATGCTGTCACATTATTGCAGTTCAGCTATTTCAATGAGCACCCATTTCCATTTTTGTCATCTGAGTGAGCTGACTCATCGCAATCTACTAAAACCAGGACAGGTTTGGGTATTTATTAGAACCAACTTCATCAATATATCAGAAACATCTCTTAATGTAATCAAAATGTTCAGACATTTTGACTTTTACCAGTTTTCAGGCTTTTTTCTATTTCATCTGATTTGATATTGACTCATCTTTTGCTTTACTCATCTGTGTCTGATCAAATTCATTATAACATATTTCCCACATTTTACTCTTTGTAAATATGACTAAAACACACAAGTGCCATTCACATTCATGTTAGACATATTTTGAATAGCTTTTTGCCATAGAATTAGATATGACCAATTCAGCCATGAAAACATTGAAGCTATTTGCATTAAAATAGTTTATAAAGGTTAATGTGGACTAGAAGCCATGATTATTATGTCTATATCCACAGGTTGCATTCCTATCATTTATCCAAACAAGTTTATTTAAAGGCTATTACAACATGTTATGTGGATATACTACATGGGTATGTAACTTGCAAGCTCGGTTCAAAGTACTGCTGCAAGATGTGAGATTATCTCAAAGTTAGCCGGAAAGTTGTGAGATTACCTCAATGTTAGCCTATCATTTTAAGATAAAAACGTTGCCTTTACTGAGGCCACCGTCAGTAGAGCAGATCAAACGTTGCCTTCACTGAGGCCACCGTCAGTAGAGCAGATCATACTATGATCAAAGATATCCAAACAGATCACTCTTTCCTCTATGAGTCTATATAACATGCTGACAAGGAGAAATGTTTAATCTGGCATAGTACAATTCAGAACATGCAGCTTATTTCGAAGTACTGCTGCAAGATGTGAGATTATCTCAATGTTAGTCTGAAATATGTGAGATTACCTCAATGTTAGCCTATCATACATAAGATAAAGCAACTTTGCCTGGGCTAAGCCACGGTCAGGAGAGCAGATTATTTCCCATGATCATAGATATCCAAAAAGATTACTCTTTTCTCTAGAAAACATACTGAAAATTACAAGGAGAAATGTCTACTCTGGCACATTACAATTCAGAACATGCTGTCTGACGCAAATTGGAAATACACTGCAAGCTGTTCCTGATATTTGATATAATGAATTTGGTATTCATGGTGATTTTCTATTAATGGATGTCTCAAAAGGGCAGGCTTTTCCATTAATATGGTCTTATCCAGCAGCTTAATCATCCTACACCCCTACCTGACACAATTCTCAAGATATATCTCCTCTAAGACTCCACTTTGATCTCTTTGATATTTTGATACTCCTTGTAACGCTTTCCTGGGTTAGTTGTTTTATCCATTCTAGTAACTAAACCTATCTCTTCACACAGTTGGCTCCTACAATTTATCCGATTACACTCAAGCGCCTGAGCACAGGCTGCCATTTTGGAAATTTAATTTGGAACAGGAACTTTAGGGCAGACAGATGTGGCATACCAATCATATCCTTCAGTATGGAATATCAATCAAGGCGTGTCGAGTTAATTAAAGACTAAAATGACCTGGTGAGTTCAGAAAATGTGAAGGTGTCCAAAAAATTGATTAATCCCCATTAATAATGCTTCACCTTCTGAGTATAGTTTTCTTTCTAGTTTCTTTCTGAAGGGATGGAATAGTAGCAACTCAGAGCCTTGACATTATATTTTTGTATTCAATTTTCAACTGAAAAATATTACAACAATGCGAAATTGAAAGGAGCTTTGATATTTTAAAAGTCATGCATAAACTGATATGTGAATACGATAAGAAGAACTGATATCTGAGTAATTCACTGTCTGAATCCTTGATTACTTTTTAATGACAAGATAGTTATGCCTATCATATAAGATAGCGGTAATGTCCATGATTTAATGGAGGCCAGTAAAATAAATGAAAGAGTTCACATGAACTAGCATTGAAGATATTCATTAGGAATTCATTAGAAATAAAATAAGGAGTTATTTCACTACACAAAAAATTAGCGAGTGGATTCTATACAAGTGCTTGTGAACTGTTTTGGCTTCTCCAAAAAAGTGTCCCCTGCACTATTTTCTACTTGAAGCTGTAATTAGATCATACTTTACCCAGATGTATAAACATAAATACTTCAAATTGGTTCACATTTCTCTATCTTTCTCAAATAAAACATTGCCGCATCAGCTGAGATTACAACTCTGACTTGTACCTTGTTGTTTTAATCCCATTTGATGTGCTTGAGATTCTCTACTTCTATCTACACAGTTTGACGTGATCGCATTAATCTAAGTATTTCTATCTCAGATTGATATCGTGCACTAATAGTGTAAGTTCTCAGGCATATTTTTCTGAATAAATAACGCAACCTCTAGAGCATTAGTAAGTGGAAACTGTGAATCCCCTGCCTGATAGCCTGCAAACATGGAAAACATATTTTTCTAATCAATACTGTTTCAGGTTACAGAGCAGTTTCGAAATAATGCCTCACAGATCTGCCTAATTTCCTCATAAAATATTCACTTTTTTCCGATAATTTTATCCTTGGGAGTAAAAATAAATTGAATTGTTATTATTTTAATCGATTGTTTTCAGGTTTTGATGTTTCTTAGGATATATGGTATCATTGATTTAAACAGCTGAGCTGAGCAATAAATATTATTCCCCCTATCAGTATGAGTAGACTTTAAGCTGCACAGTGAAATAAAAGCTGGTATCAACTCTTTTCCGAATGCAGAAAAATGTTGGAATAACAATTTCAAAAATATGAAATCTCCTAAACAACATACACAACCACTATTAATGCAACAGTTATATAATTTTTAGTGATGCAACAGTGTTTGCATTTGATGTCAGAACTTCATAGGAAAAACTGATGATGATAAATTACTTTTAATTTGAAACTATATAGTAGCTATGGCTTCATCAAAAGCTGCATCGCTAATCAGGATTGCGAAGTGACGTCAGGCAATCATTAGCTACACAGACACGGCTCATTACAGGACAGGAAGCCATGATTATTTCTATAAAATAGCAAAAATGACTATAATAACTAATAATGACTCTTATACAGCTTGCCAAATGGAAGGTAGGGTGAATCTAGGAGGACAATTATAATAGTAAGAGCATTTTAAAATTAGGTTTCATAATCAAATATCTAAATTTACAGGTATCTTGTGATCCTACACACGCTTGATTTCAATAGTTACTTTTGGCTGGTGACTGTTTCGACTGTTTATCAAATGCATTTGTGTGATTATAAAACATCATCATAAATACAAAAGAACAACACACGACGTCGGAGATGGGGACAAACTAATTACTTAATTGAAATTGAAGATGCTTGACTGTATTTTTATCGTTTGATATCAGATTTTCGACTTATAAATAACACATTTACTATGTATACAAAGTTCAACTATTAATATCCAAACTTGTTACCGCTGTTTGCCCAATTTCACATCTGGATAGCCAAATCCAATAGAAGTTCTTCCGCTTCTAACACACCTCCACACTACACAAACACAACAAAATGTAACACATAAAAGACTAGACAGGTTCTTTAAATTTGAATTCATAACCCGCTGAGAACTATTTAATCTTACCTGTGACTGGTCAATATTGAAATTATGGCAATGTACTGTGGAAGAACATGAATGAATAAAAACTAGTCATTTTCACAGAATATTTAAACACTTGATAATTACCATTTCAACTGCCACTTTTTCTGGTTCATCATTATGCAGATTGAAGTCAAACTGAAGCGCTTCATTGGCACCATGTTTGTCTTTCCTCTTCTTTGGATCTTCCACCCTCAGTTGTAGTTGGATGTTGTCTGAGTTGTCGTCTTTGACCAGCTCTACCCGTAATCCAGTATCATCAAAGAACTCATGCTTCAAAAGGTCTTGAATACAAGGTCTGCAATGGACAAAATAGAATAAAAAAGCACAATAACGTTAAAAGCCATGTTGCCATTATGAAATAGTTTAAAAATTGAAAGCCTCAAAATAACACGTTTGTGACATTTCAAGATCAAATCAACCAATTTCAGTGAAAGAAACGTTCTCTTTAATCATTCGTTCTGTCTATAGAAAACATATCACGCTTTAAATCAAACCTTTAAATCTAGATATTTATGTTACATTGTAAGAATTGCAATAACACAACTGAGTGATAAGGATCACAATTGTAATATGCAGGTAACTATCCAATTTCTGATCATATTTGCCTGAAGTTACAATATTACATTTCACATTACAAGCGGGGAAAATTGGGGAAATCAAAACGTTACATCTTGGCAAATCCATTATGTAATGAATTTAGCATCTTGCCTGTGAAAGTCGAGTATCAGATATTTAAGTGGCTCTGCTCGTAAATACAGCTGCCATTTTATTTTTGTTCTCCTTAAGCTTGAAAACTTGAACAACTGTTGGCACATGAAGGCAGATGCTAGGGATCTTCTCAATCATCATCTTTGGGTTTGAACACGAAAATCTTTATGTTCATGTTATCATTTGACACTTTATGAAGATTTATTCACACATGGGTTCAGGCATAAGTAATGTTGTGAACATTTCCTATGAATGTTAACTGAACACTCATGTCAAAAATATTTGTATGTGGTTAGTTCTGGTATCTGAGTGTGTGTATATAGTTTTGGCTAGCTAATTTGTTGACTTCAAACGCTTTGTTTCAGTGCTAACATCCTCACTAATGGCTAATCTGAAAAAGCAAATCTAGATGAATTGAATCCCCACCCATCGACCTCGCTCATACCGCAGCGGCATTCCACGATTCATGATTTTTGTCTGCAGCACATGTGTGATGAGTCATCCCTACTCCATCATGCACTCGTCATCATTACACACAGCATATTCTCATCATAGTAGATTCCATAACTGTCTGTCTTCCCAGAGGGTGATGGTCAATACAAATCTTTTCACCCAACTGTGTTTTCATATTATTTACTTATTAATCATAAGTAAATGTTGATAACATACATGTAATGAGGTGACATTTTGATAACATACATGTAATGAGGTGACGCGTGATTGTTAACAATTTCTATTCTGACACATTTCAAACTAAAATTAAAAATAATTCAAAGGCATTCTCATTATCGTATTATTGAGCAATGTACTATTTCAATCCAGCGAAAAATAAAATTTGACGTACAAAAACCTGCCATGTCCTCCCACTCTGAGCTGCCCTATTTTAGTCTAGAACACCTCGTTCTGTTATCTCCCACGTGGTAAATCGTACTGAATTAGTTCACACCTTTATCAACTTGCACAATGTCTGAAGTAGAGATACACTCTCTGGAGCAAACGGGCCAATTTTAATAATCTTTATTGAACCTAAAAATAGTTATTGATAAAGATAGGGAAAGACATGTTGGCTAGAATTACAACTTTGAACTTGTCTGTGACGTGCTATACATTATAATAATATAGCACTACTTTTTTTTAAATGGAAAAAGTATATTGATGAAATTTATAAATTCCAAGTCTCCGTAAAATTCAAAAAGAAGCATTCAGCAACTGTAACAGCGTGATGTTTTTCCAAACCTTCACATAGTTCCAATTGTATTATTCTAAAATTTAACGAACCGAAACAAATTTCTCATCATCTCTGTACCTATTACATGAAGGGACTGATGAGCAGACGTGAGGAAGTGAGACATTTTTCTGGGTTATCTTTCTGATTTGATGTTAAAAATAGCGGTTGCTCGAAAGTACAATAGATTCCAAAATAACTGGAAAAATAATGAAGTATGTGACATGTTTGCAATAACCATAATGGTGAAAATCTACTTGTAAGACATGCAAGTACATATTAAAAAGATTGTCACTCTGTCCACTCCTATTACACAGCCTGTCCGTCCCCCTTAATTATTTTAACGTCTGACATGAACACCCTTTTCGCACTTGTCTAGAGAAACAAAAGCCTGCATAGCAGTGCGTGCATTTCAACACTCCTAAAGCACTCACACCATTGCCAAGGACTTGTTAGAATTGCATAATGCAATCAATTGCATGAGAGAGAGTCATTACGTAAGTTTGAAGCTCCCTCCTCCTGACTACCATCCATGCGTTCACGTACAAATTCTGTTGGCAGATCAATTATCATGTCTAGGCACACTCCTTTACAAAATCAGATGTGTCAGAGACTGAGATGGTTGAGTGGAAAAGTTGCAACAGCTGATCGGTAAGGCTCATTAATTCCAACACGTCCATAGCTAACAGACTCACGGTGAGGTGCATGGACTACTCATCGCAAAATAAGATTAATTTAGAAGCAGTTGGATGACAAATCCATCTATTTCTTTGAAAATCAACCCGCTATATAATTCATCTTGTTCAGTAAAAGGCAACTATTTATGAAATACTAGTAATGCTAGTTCCTAATAAGACTGTTTGTTGGTTAACGTAATTACACTTTCATGTGCAACACCACATAAATCATTTTTGGCTGGGCCAATCTGAATGAAAAATGTGTGTCTCATTCGTTCGCAAATCTCCAGCAGTTTCACAATTAGTCTCAGACTACCTAGTGAGCAAACCCAAGCTGTCAGACTTTCTAAAAACGCTATTTGCTTGAAAAGGAAACAAACGTGTAATTGATCTAAGAGACAAAATGGGGGATACGCAAACAACATGTTTGCAACTGTGTTACTACTTGAGATCCCGTGAGCCAACAGAGTAGATGCAACTGAAAAACACTCTAACTGAAACCGCTTTTATTTCATGTTTATCATGTTCTAAAATTTGTGAAAGCTGACAAAACCCACATATTACAAACATTTCATAAAGTCAGCCCCTGCTGTGCATGTATGGCTACGATAACATGAGTTCGGAGGCTGTATTTAAAATACAGCAGCATAGTACATTCATTTGTGAATAAATTGGAATTGTTGAATTATTAATATCCCTTCACTCACATTCTGTGCTGTTTTAAGAGGCTGAATATTTAGTTACACTCCAGGAAAGATAAAGTCCTTTGCCATTTTGTGCATGTTCTGCATTAGATTTATTAAGTGCATACAAGAAGTGTGTTTTTATTTGACGAGGTAAGTTTGTTGATCCTCACTACCCCTGCCAGTTATACATAACCAGCTTTTGAATATTTCGAAGTGAATAAATATTTATGCAAATATTCCTTGTGATAAAGAAGATAGCTGCTGCCTTATGAATTCACAGGGAAAAAGAAGATAGACGCACATTTATTTGGATTACTTCAGGGTGTTTGCAGGAGTGTTGACAATGCGCCCCAAGCATTAGTTGGTGCTATTTGCGTTATCTATCTTTCTTATGTTTAATTTGACATGCCATGAACCGACTATCTCTCAGAAGAGACACGTATATAGTTCATGCATTTGAATGTCTATTTCAACGGAGAATAATAAGAGAATAGATTTAAATATACACCGCAAAAAGGGGAAGAGGAACTTGCGAGAGAGAGCGGGGAATAAAGTGTGAATGAAATGTAGATTACTTTGTAATCAGCTCGCGAGGAAGAAATAACACAACCAGATTTACCACCGATAAGCTAGTTAACCTGCAATTCAATGATGTGGCCTCTTAAACATAAGCAAATATCATTTCTAACTTGTGTTATCTTCCTAAGATATCTGTTTGAAACCAGGAGCATGATATTCACTAAAATAACTTGTATGAAAAAGCATCCATCATGAGCCTCAGAACTGAGCAGACAGTAGTGTTTGCACGACCTGGCGATAATAAAATTGACATTCAAGCCTATCTTGATTTATGCATGCAGACAGTACCGACTGTATCAGATGATGATGAGAACAACCCCAAGCTATCTCAAGTAGAACAATGTGGTATGTACAAGAGACTGAGGGGCAATAAATGATGAAATAAACTATATGAGACTGATGAGTTGGAGCAACTTGCAGACATGTTCTTTATTTCTCCTTCAGTTCCTTCTCAGCTGTCCTGACATGACCTCTAAACAAATTTAGGCTTGGAAGACATTAGCTTAGAGTTAATTTCACACAAAGTGTATTGGATTGTGCCTGCTGAAAGTGAAATTAAAGCAATAACTTTCACATTGTGCAATAAAAATAAAGGTACTCAATTTATATCTTTGATCGTTTTTATTATCATGCATGCAGCATGTTGACTATAAATTTAAAACGTGAGATATGAGACAATATGATGGATGAAGAACATTAACATATTTCTTGATCTCTAGATGTTCTTTCACTTCTATTACCTACACATAAAGAAAGGTACAGAAACACTAGTCTTATGTAATAAAACATATATGGATATTCCCTCTGACAAGCACAACTTTATGAATCAAAAACATAAACATCCTCCACACATTTCACCTGAGCATATACAGTTGTGAGAATGTCTTGATAACATGAGCCGCCAGAAGGCCCTGGGATTCCCCAAGACGTGGGCGCATATTTTAATTGATAGCAAAGTCTGATGGATGTGCTCCTCTCAGATGCCTTCAGCCAATCTGATTTTGTTCACCGCACTTGCACTTGTCTTACTCCCCTTGGGTCACCTTTCTACCTGAAAGCTTTGTATTAAATTCTCTCTATCTCAAAGCAAGCCAACTGTTTTCTCGCACGCAATCAAAAAGAAGCCGTCTCATGCTCACTAGCATTTTACCTCATGATGGGATGTGCTTATTAAATAGGTCCAGCATGCTACCCACGGGCAAAACTGATATAGATTGCATTGGCTTCCTTAAGGTTTGTTGTCACCCCTGCCCCGACAAATCAATACTTAACAAATGAACGCTGTGACTAGCTCAACTGATAGAATTTATCTACTACTGCACTGCTCTGTTATAATAAGAATTGAAAATATCATTCTACTAACAACACTATAGAGATGGTTGACCCAGACATGTAATCATCGTTAAGAGCTACATAAATATCTCCAGACACTCATTCTTTTAGTTTCCAGACATATCTTGCAAGTGCATTATTGATCCAAGTAATTGGCCTAATGTATATCTTTGTGTCCTGCTGAGCTGCGATTTGACAAGGTCTGATGAAGAAACACGGCTAATGAGTTCACTCACACCGCTATAGATGCAAAATTCAGCGTTTGCGTTAACAATTAACATCTATTGCCAGTAACCTGAAACTGTCCAAAAATGTGCTAACTGACCGAATAGAGAAATCGTCTGTACAAAAAGTCAAGGTTTCTGGGTCGTTATTTGCTAAGTGTATCCTGGCTAGTTTGTAACTTGATTTTTTTCCTGGCTAGTTTGTAACTTAATTTTTGTAGCAAAATTTCATCCTGCTGGTTTTAGGAAGGACACAACCCTGGCCACTTGTATTTAATCATTCAATTCCATCAGCAATTTGGAAACTTGCAGAATGTGCTCTTTTATTTTAAGAAAAGGAAAATACTTCAAAGTTTATGTGTAAAGCTTTATTATCAAGTTTAGTGTCTCTACTTGACATTCAACAACAGGTTACAATATATTTTCAAAGATTTTCAAAACCAAGCATTATTCAACATCAACCTCGTCTGGTATCAAAAAAGGAAATTCCTTTGAAGTTACCTCTAAATCTAATGAAACGAGAAAAGATAAACCTGCAATCTACCATATATCCCCTCCGTCCTATCAAGCAAAGTACTCTGACAGTCTAACTCAGACAAAATGGAAGGTTAGGCAAGATATTGGGTCTTCAAGCTAATCAAGATGGGAGTAGATAGTAAACAGTCTAAGTACTTTCATGAACCAGTGTAGCATTAAATGTCTCAGATTGGTTTGTTAAACGATGCCTCCATTTTTTAAAAGTTTTGATGTGACGTCACAGCAAAATTTTGCTTTCTTACTTTGTTATGCAAACGCGCCGTCCCACATATGTACGAGTGCAGCTGGTGGAACTGAAATGCTAACATGTAAGGACTAGTCCGATAGATAGGACCTTTGATGATGACAGCCAATTACTAAACACCAGCAAAAAATAAGAACCACGAAAGCAAAACAAAGTTTCGGTACTAGTAATCACTGGGATTTCACAGTTCTTATTTTGTGCTGGTGTTTAGTGATTGGCTGTCATCATCTAAGGTCCTATCTATCGGACTATGTAAGGACAAACGCTTGATGAAATCACATTTAAACTCAAAGTGAGAAGAAGTGATTGATTTATTAAAAATATTCATTATAATTGGGAAGTTTTCATGACACCAGGCCACTAGAAATAAATTTCATGCATCAAGGTGTCCAAAGATGGCGTTGAAAAGGCTACACATCTGATATTTCATTGAAAATGGCACCAGACATAACCACCAAGTAGACATCCAAGATGAGTAACTAAAGGCAGAATTCAATGAATAGGTTAGTGACACTTTTCATGTGAACTACCTCTGGTGATTTCAACCCTGCCAACTCAGACAAACTGCTCACATTCTGGACTCAAGACCGGTAGCAAAATAATTCTCATGTTCCTTATGAATAAGTTATAAGCTATTGACTATGTTCATGCAGATAAAACATACTGAACTGACTCAAGACAGTTTGGCAAGGTGATGGGTAAGATGATGACATTTTGTAATGCCGTCATAGGTATTGCGCAAACAAGCGTCATTCTAAGCTGATTGCACACTGCGATGCTGTGATTTAGTAATTTTACCCATAATCCAAGAAATGAGAGCTTTTTTCACAAAATGTGTGGGCATAGTTTGCTCTTAACCTACATTTGAACACACAATTGGAACTTCTTATCAATATTTTAGGTTAGGGCTCTTTCATCTGTTGAAAATGCAGATTTGCAATACTGCAATACTGTATGTAAATGTTGGTTTTACGAAACAGACCTTTTGTAAAAGTTAATCTATCATCCGTTATTTTTACAATAGAACTCAATGCCTCCCTTGGCCTTAGTGTGATTTAATTAATTAAGTAATTCTCTTCCTGGTTTACTTTCTACATGAAAAAGCTCAAGTAACCAAAGACGGATAAATTTGGATTGCAGCTATCTTGATTTCATTCATTTTGAAAACTAACTTGCGCAATCTCTAGTATTTTATTAGACAGCTCATTAAATATCATTTTACCTAGTGGCAAAAATATCTGCATTATTACTTCATAATTAGATGCATTCAATCTGTATAGTAATACTAGTATGTGGCCGAGGCTAATATTTTATGGCTATAAATAATTGCAGTTTCATGCACAAATTATTTCTACCGGACAAATTAACTGCCATAATTAATGTAACTCATACTATTGCAGGGATGAGTAAAAGTTTTTACATTTTTAAAAGACTAAAAGTGAATATTTTGCTATACTTTTGTACAGAGGAAAAACATGTTTAAGTCCAGAATCAGCTGGAAGTCCAAAAATGCTCATCCCTGCATATATCAGTCTTCATTTTAATAATAATAATAAAACCGCATTTTAAAGCCTGGAACTCTGACCATGATTCCATTTTTATCTACCCCTCTGATGCTTTGTCCTAAAATAAAGAAATGTCCGTCCAAGAAATTACCTATCTGCATAGTGACTCAAAATCAAAGAACATAAACAGCTAACAGGATCGTCTAACAACTTCCCTAACTACTATGGTTACACTAGCATAATTTCTTAGATTGCAAACAAAATCTGTTAAATTTATCTAATAATAACTAAAAGGAAATTAGGGTTTCATGGGCTTGCATATCTGTCAAAACATGGTCAATACATCGAATGACCTTTGTTATATAGTAGAAGATTAAACTTCCTCCTCGCTTCCTTCTCTGTTGGCAAAAAGCCAGTGTGTGCGCACACTTCTAGAGCTGTGTGAATTTCCTTCACTATATCGGAATATGATCATTGAAACCGATTTGGCATTGCTACTAGTTACTCGATAATCATGAGCAGATCAATGCATTCGGCACGGACTGGGTGGCATTTATCTTGGCAGTCAAGAACAATTTTAATTATGTTCAAGTGTTTTACCACTTTGCTTTTGTCTTGTCAACTTGAACACAATTGAATGAGGATTCTCATTGCTTGTGGGCGGTTCCAGGATATCTTCCCACAGCCACAGATATTGGCAGTATTTCACAAATATTCAACATGAGGTATTTGATTGATTAGTGGTCATACTGTTCTACAGGTCATATCTGTGGGCATTTTCTCTTCATAAAGGTTGTCAAATTACAACTTTTATCAAGGAAAATTGTTATATTGCCATACTACTTGGAAGTACTTTTAAGGGAAGATCCACACATGGTATTATCATATCAATGAAACAGTTGTATAACCTTTCTTTAACCTGTCTTTCCAAACATACAAGGCATTTTGATATCCATGGGTAAACACAAAGCATACCATCATATTCTGTTAAACTTGCCTTTTGGGACATTAAGGGAAGTGTCAACCCCGCACCGTTTCAAAAACTGAAATTTCACATTTTTCTATTATCTAATACTTTTATATGT
>JAUMTS010187759.1:0-15244 GCA_032273385.1 Ophiopholis aculeata | reverse complement strand
CTAAGTTGTTTAGCCCGATTGTGGATATTGAGGGTATTTAGACAGCAAAACTCATCTACACCTATATGCGCTCTAAAATCCTTGCTTAAAATAAATCTGATGACTTTGTTCTGTGCCGTTTGGTGTCTTTTGACCATAAGTTTGGGAATACCTCCATACCAGGATGCAATTGAATAATCAAACAGGTACATTACCAAAGCTGAACTAAGAATTTTCTTGGTTTTAGAATTTTAAACATTTCTGCCAACTTTTGTATATTATTTTGTAATCTGCAAAAATGACATCATGGATTCTTTGAAAAGGGGACATCAAGGACTTTAAAATTAATTGCAAATATGGATAATATTTTTGACATTATAATATATTACACCGTACAAGTAGGGCAAGACAAGATACGAAACAGATCAACAAAGGTCATTTGAAAAGGTGTCACGTGGGCTTTTACTGATGCATGGTGGTTATAACTGGTTGCAACTTAACCTTTGTAAGAAGTTTTTTATTTGTATTTCTAATGAGCAATAAGTTTAACTTACGAACATATATATTCTTTTTATGATACGTACTGTTTGTTTAAATTGCGTACCTTTTCAAGAAGAGAAAATGAGGTTTTTTAAGGGTTTACTGAAACAACTTATTGTAAACAAGGGCATCGGTGTATTCCTAACTTAAATTTTTTCCATTAAGTTTTTCTGGACACGTAAATCAATGGGGGCAGACATAGTAGCATTTGGAACGTGACCTGAATCACAACATCAGGTACCAGTACAATTTTAAGTAGTGAAAATCTAACATTTCAAGTAACACCAGCCGAAGAGAATGAAGTCCGTGCTTAACTTGCAGTCAAAGAATAACGTCTTACTAAAAGGGTTGTTTTGTCATACTTTGCTGCTCTTGAAATTTAATGGAACAACATAAAATGTCAAATGCTAGACAAGACGCTGTACAAGTAGGGCAAGAAACAACATGATACACAGCAAAAAAGCTCGTTAAAAACGTTCAAGGTGTAACGTGGGCATGATTTGGTGCATGATGATGAGCAGACTTGTTACTCTGACATTTTCTCACAGGTTTATCTTAGCCCTCTCCTCGCGGCTGTCGATTGCAGACGACATGTCAAAAATTATATATTTTTTCAAAATAATTTCAATATTCCAATTTTCATTACCACATTCAGATTTAGTATGAAGAATGCATTCAATTAGGTACAAACAAGCCTTGTATTGGATCAGTAGATCCTGAGATAGCGTTTATGATTATGATAAAATATTGTACATTTTCAAATTGTTTGACCAAAAACTGCAGCCATCGTGTAAAGCATTAAATACAATTGACACATTATTTACATGATGCATAGATGTCTGGCCCTAAAGCAGTTTTGAAATGTTTCTATTGTTAGCTTACGTCGATGAGGATTTTTTTTTATACATCCTCGACTTCCTACCGGCAAGAATACAAATTTGCCTTGTCAATCGTGGCATCAATTGTAGAGAGTTTGGTGTGCAATAAATGTGTTAAATTACACCTTTATTTATAACTTATATCAGCCGAAGAACACTTATAACAAGTATATGTGTTTATCATAAGTGTAAAATAGAACGTTTGTAAGAAGTGAGTCACATAGGCCATTACTTTGGAACATTAGATAATACATTCTTGAAGCATATGGACAATACGCTGCAAATTACAATGTTGTTAGTTAGTTTGAATTAGGTATAGAAGAGGGTCGCGTGTTATGGAGTTTACAATGTTCTTAAATTGAAGTGGTGTCGGAAAATCTTACAAACGTTTCCTTACAATTTTTTAGTCATAATGGTCAATCACATTGTAGAAGTTGGACAAGACGAAACATGAAACACAACAACAAAGGTTAGAAAAAACGCAGGGGAGGAGGGACACGATCTGGATATATTTAGATTGTCGGTGCTATTTCCCATAGGAAAAACAGGTATGTTTACAACTACAGATACGAAATTGCTAAAAACTTGATATGTTACGTATGAACGTATATCAACAACAATTCCGCCGGGATGCAGATTGAACCCCTGTGTAAAATGATATACAATTGATTAGTTTACATGTAAATTACACGGTATTTAATGCTGTCTCAATCGCTGACAACGCCAGTGTTGCCACACTGAAAAAGCACGGCCGACCCCCTGAACAAAATTAAAGGTGTATCGTGGCCAATGGCAACCATTGATGCATGCGGCCAATGATCAGACCTGTTTATTCGGCATTTTCTCCTATATTTATCTTAAATACAGGTGACACATATTATTAACATGATCATACATGTCTGGCCTTTAAGCAGCTTGAAACGTTCCTATTGTTAGATAGCGATTTTCATAGTAAGTCGGCATTTTTCAAAGCTTAACTTGAACGTCGGCTAATTTTTGTACATAGCGTCCTCTACTGTCGGCTTTTTTAATCTTGACAGCAATTGTAGAGTGTTGGTAATGCGTAATTGTGTATAACATTTTTTATTAAGTTTCCTTCTTTACAGGCTTTTAATGGCAGGAATACACTTGAAACAACTGTCTGATTGACAGGAGTGACCATCGTGATAAAATACCTGGTCGTCTTGATACCGAATCCGGATAAAGAATTCAATTCAGAAGTACATGCATCATAAAGCGCAAATTCCAATTGAAGGCGCACAATTGAATAGGAAGACAATTAATACAATTATAGAGTTAGTTATTGTTAATTTTTTTAATATTTAGTTCCAATGAGAAGAGGGATCATGTGTAAGTGGCTACCAATTACGTTATGCCTATTTTGAATACCGTTTTGTAGTAGATGGTTTGAAGCTTTGCGTAATGAATGCAAAACATTAGGTTATTCCTGTTTTAAATATCTGAATCATTGTTAATGTCTTTAATTTGTTGTTAAACTGCTACGAAAATGTTTACCTTATCGCTTTAAACATGTTAAATGATTGTCATGTTATGTGCATTATGTGGAGACCGTTTTGATGTACTAAGACAGCGTCTGTTGTGTATGTTGTGTTCGTAAATGACTTGTGTTTTAATGCGTACGTGACTTAATGTATTTTGTGACGCAAGTGCGCAACTAAGGCTGTGGTTATTATGTGTAAAAGAGTGATCCGAACTCAACGGTAGACCCCTAATGATGTAAAAATAATTTAATACCCGTACAACATAAAACAACATATGAGGAAATATTAAATTACGATTTAAACGCGGATGTCGAGTGCAGACAAAATATGCCAAAAATGTCAAACTTTTCAAAACAATTCAAAAATAAAATGGTTATTACCATTTTCAGATTTAGCATTAAAATGCATCACAGTTCTGTACACACCTAATATTGGTTTAGTAGTTCCTGTGTAACGAAGTTAGCATTAAAATGCTGCATACTAAATAAGACTTATTCGACATGACTTGCATACGCAAGACATGTTATGAGAGGGGTCATAATTGGATTTTTCTCAAACATGCAAGAAAAAACCAAGAATAGACAACCTCGGGTTTTTTTCTTTCGTCCCGTAAATGCTCAAAATGTGCAATGCTCAAAGCTGCATTAAATTATTTCACTGAGAAATGAAAAATTCATTTTGTAAGAAAAGGCAATTAATATACTATCTATCCGGTAATATACACGCGTCTAACATAAATCGGTGTGCATTATGTATTTGTGTAAAATATCAGCGATCTGATTGGCGACGTTATACCTTCAAATGTTATCGGCATCATTAGTTTTATGAATATATCATGGAGGCTCCGAAGAAAGGGTAAAATAGAATGAATCTAGCGTCCTCACTTTGTTTCATGGTTAGCTACGATCAAATTGATTGTTTAATGTGTTTTCTTATTAAATTGCTAAGAAATTATTAAATTTATTGCTTTAAATGATTGTCATGTTCTATGCAAAGGTTTGGTCGAGGACGTGTTGGTGTACATATGAAGCATATGTTGTGTATGTTGTATATGTTGTATTTGTAAACAACTTGTGTTGTAATGCGTACATGACTTAATGTATTTTATGACGCAAGTGTGCAACTGGGACTGCCGTTATTTTTGTGCACAGAGTCACGTGAAAAAAAGAACCAAACTCAAGGGTAATGTTGTAAGCATAATCTAATACTCGCGCCACATTAAAACACGCACGTGAAAGATTATATTACGAATTGTTATCTTCTCTTGACGTTCTTAATATGCTGCATAATAAATAAAACTTTTACGACATGACTTGCATACGCATGACACGCTCAGAGAGGAATTTTATTTAGATGTTTCTAGTTAAGCAGCAAGAGCTTAAAAATAACAGACTAAAGTAAGAACCAACATACCTTTATCGCGTGGAGCGCTCTGATTGCACGCTCGCGTGCACGCGCACGCACTTGACTGTTGATTGGCTGAATTTACGATCACTTTGTTGCCGAGTGATCAGTGACCAATTGTAACCGTTCGTTCGCGCGTAAGGTCAGCAGCCGGCAGCTCAAGGTCACAACCACTGCGATCGACGCCAAAAAGGTATTTTGGCTTTCACTTTAGTCCAAGTTACGCTTCATTTCACCCCGTATTTATTTTATAAAATATAAATTATTTTGGTCGGCAAATGCTCAGAATGTGTCTTGCTCTAAATAAGCTGCATTAAATTACTTCACTGAGAAATGATAAGCTAATTTATGTAAGCAAAGGCAATCAATATATTGGCGATGCTATACGTTCTATAAGGTATGTAATACACACGCAACTAATATGAATCGGTATGCATTATGTATTGGTGTAAAATATCATCGATCTCTTCGACGATATCATACTTTCAAATGTTATCAGCATCATTCATTATATGAATATATCTTGGAGGCTCCTTAGAAAGGAAAAGATATAATGACACCAGCTACTTCGCTTTGTTACACGGCTAGTTACGATTAAATTCATTGTTTGATGTTTTTGTTATTAAATTGCAATTTACTTTATTGCTTTATTTGCCAAATTTACTTTATTGCTTAAAATGACTGTTGTGTTATGTGCATCGGTTTGGTGGAGAACGTGTTGGTGTACATAGACAGCGTTGGTTTTGTATGTTGTGTTCGTAAACAAGTTGTGCTGTAATGCGTACGTGACTTAATGTATTTTGTGACGCATGTTTGCAACTGGAACTGTGGTTATTTATGTGTACAAGAGTGATCCGAACTCAACGGTAATGTTGTAAGAATAATCTATTACCCGTACCACATTAAAACACACAAGGGAAAGAATAAATTAGGAAGTGTTGTCTTCTTACATGCTGCATACTAAATAAGACTTTTCTACATGACTTGCATACGCAAGACATGTTTGGAGAGGGGTCTTAATTGGATATTTCCTGTACGCAAGAGAATAATAGAAATAGACAATCCACGGTAATTTAAATTTCATTTCAGACCGTATTATATTATTATTTATTTTATGTTCGTGGTTCATTTCATTGGTTGACAAATACTCAACATGCTTTAAAATGCATTAAAATATTTTCCTGAGAAATGAAAAGTTCAGTTTTGTAAGAAAAGGCATCCAATATAGGCGATGCTTTACGTTTTGTCTGGTAATGTACACGAGACTATTAATATAAATCGTTATGCATTATGTATTGGTGTAAAATATCATCGAAATTTTCGGCGACATCATACCTTCAAATGTTATCAGTATCATTCGTTATATGAATATATTGAATATATCCTGGAGGCTCTGGAGAAAGGATAAGAAGGAATGAGACTAACTTCCTCACTTTGTTACACACACTGTTAGCTACGATGTGGCGGTATGATGGCGTTATATAGATGCATATGCGCTTATCTATTTGTATATATCTCAAGTAGATATAGTGGTTTTTTGTAAATAGTTTATACGCAACTACTCTGCGCACATTAGAGATTCACTCGCACGGTGCACTCAGTTCTCGAACAGCATTGTTCATTAAGCGTTTTTCAACCATACTGTGGACATACCATGGATTACAATTGTAGCATAACGGAATTAAATTCATGCAAAATGGATAATATAAGTTCTGAAGACTCTGAAGAGCCGGATATAAATTATGCCTTTGCTACTTCAACTGGATTAATTATTGAGTTATCTGTGATGATAGTTGTAGCAATCATTGGAAATATTTGCACTATTGCTGCCTTTCATTTGGATGCGGCTTTACGTTCTAACCCAAGCGACAGGTATATTTTAAGTCTGGCCTGGGCTAACCTAGGGATCGGCATGTGTGCAATGCCAACACAGTTAATATGCAGGATTTTATGGCGACCACTTCCAATTATATTTTGCCGTGTTATGTATACCCTGGATTATAGTTTTGCAGCTGTGACGCTATATATGATTACATTAATTTGTATTGATAGATATTTCTTAGTATCATCAAGTTATAGCAAGTATATTACTATACAAACCCGAAGGAATATACGCTTGACCATCGCAATTGCTTGGCTATTAGCATTAGCAGTTGGAGCATCACAGAATCTGTCCTGGGGAGAATCGACTCATAATATCTTTAATACTTATACACCATGTTGTGCCGGACCTGTTATTGCAAAGAAAATTCCTCTTGTCATTTTATACGTTTGTTATGGTATCATTCCTTCCGTTCTTGTCGCCATTTTTGGGACCTTATTTTTAGTTGCACTTCGTCGCAGAATGAGGCGTTGGAAAGAAAAAACAGTAAGAAGAGGGGGTAATTATCATGCACTGAGAAATAAGCGAGCTCGAGCTGCCAAAAACATTTCTTCTTCGAAGCAGATGCCCAGCCTAAGGGAAAGAAATGAAGGAAGAAAGAATGAGTTAAATCTAACTGTAGATCAACTTAACAAAATGGAAAAAGCAAGTGAAAGAATTGTTACAGACCGTATGAAATCCTCAAGCACTGAAACTATGGAAACAGATCTTAACGCTGTTTCTGAAGCATCCAATTCACGTCGTAAGCCAAGATTGAATGCAGGTAGACCAAAAGCAGCTCAAAAAAGCGTACCGTCTAGCAATGAAAGCAGTAATTTGAGTCCTAGTAATTCCTTGCCTGAAGAACTAGAACAGGAAAGCGATAAACTTCTCGGTGGTATCTCTGGTGATTGCCACCGTGAGGTATCATCAAAAACAGATACCGGTTCTTATGTACAGCTTGCCGTCAATAGAGCCGGGCCCGCTGAAAGTCAAAGAGGCTCTCATTCTCCCGTGCCAATTCGTCGTTTTGCTCCTAACTCTGAATCACAAAAACAAGCACAAAGTCGTGTTTCATATACAAATTTTCACGCACTTTGCAGCGATGAAACTATTCTTCAAATTAAAGAAGAGCCTCAACATAATGATATGCAAGATTCCTGTGAAGAACTACGTGTGTTGACACCAAGCAATAATAATAATGATCCCCGGGATAGCGACAGCACGGAGAGTAAAGAAAGTAAAGACTCGACGCATAAGCCTGCAACAAGAAGGTCGTTTAGGTTAAGTGTCGGCATCCAAGGTACTCCTGAAATAACGATTGATCCGGCAAGCTGTTCCCAACACACAACCGAAAACGAACAATTAAGAAGTTTAAATAATAACGACCCTAATAAACTACACAGGCCAAGTATTGATACAGGGTTTTCTTTCCAAACTCTGATGTCTCATTTGGTATCTCGTGGTTCAAGTTTTAGAAGTTCTTTTCGGGATATGACGCCGAAGATATTCAGGAGTCGATATATCAAGCCAGCGACTGTCTTTGGAACACTTTTTATGGGGATGATTATATGTTTTATCCCGACTGGAGTTTATATGATTGTTGTTACTACTTCTTGCCCGGAATGCTTTGATCCACTCATTTTTAACTACTTAGCTTTTCTAGCGTACTTTAACTCTTGTCTTAATCCTATTTTATATATTGTAAGTCACACTAAAATCAGACGGTTTTATCAGAAGAGGTTTTATCGTTTTTGTCACCGAAATTAAAGCAGCACCAATGCAAATTAGGATGTGAGCAGTCGCAAAGTATGCCCTTTGCATACGCCTTTATATATATTATGCAATTCCAAACATTACGCTCTGTAAATAATTATTGGCTGAAAATAAATTTGTCCTTGCAGATAACAACAATGGATGGAAAAACGTAAATTGCAGTATTTAATTCCTTGATCTTTATGATGTACATTTATATCATGACAAGTAATGTCTTGTATGTACACTCTACCTTTTGCATAATTTCGATTAATTATACATTGTTTTCCAAATGACCGCATGTGAACTAAATAGTGTACATGCATTTCTCCTACGTAAGATTGACTCGGTAACTGCTACATTGGTACCACGTGACCACTGTCCATTGTAACATTGTATTGGAGGTATAAGGCACCATGGCAGGTGTCTTTCTGCACTGGCATTTGAGAGCTCTAAACAAACGGACCAAAATGGAAAAAATCTTTTCGTTTAAAATAATTTCAAAACACCATCTTTCATGTTTAAGGCAGTGTTTAAATAGTATATAAAGTGTATTTGCTTTAATCAAATAAGTTTACCTAAATTAAAGCTGATATGAAAAGCAAGTATGAATAGTTTTAATTAACAACCAACTGAATTGTCAGTTCATAAATCAATTTCTTAATCTATATAATGACAACCAATATCTTGCACGTACACTATATTTTGTTCATTTTTTAATTAATTATAAATAATCATTTTAATGACCGCACATGAACTACATATCATGCATACTATACATGTAACTCTCCAACGGAGACGAACTAGGTAAATCACAATCACGATCTGAATCCAGTGATCATTTTTGATCAATGTGATCACTGATATCAGTGATTTTTTTACTGCCCTCACTGTAAGGGGATGATGTTGCACAGTTCATATCCTGTACAAAAACAGTAGAAAACAACTAAGTGGTTATGATAGGCCCTCTGTGGTTTACAAAGTCCAATTTTGCAGAACATTTGTTTATGTTTATTAGTATTTCATACTATCATTGAAATGATGTAATTTGTAGCACCGTGCTTCAATAATGTAATACAAAGTTCGTTTTGATCAGCAGATTTACTTTCTTGTATATTTCTCGTGTTAACTCGCCCCCATTGCCTCCGGTCATGAATTCCTAGGTCGATAGACAAAAGGATACACATAATGTAAGTTGTTCACCAATGTCAGTGCTCAATGCTGCTCATGTTCACTGATTTGATTGATCAGTGAAATAAAACTGTCAAAAGAAGAACACTTCTAAAAACCGTTAACTAAATGAAACAAACAGTAACCACAAACTTTCAAGTATTTATCAACAAAGAAAGAGATTTAGATACTGGAAAAAACCATCAAATAATGGGTTATTACACATTTTATTGGTTAAATGATCATCTGAGGAGTTCCCACAATACTTCTGTTTTTCACAAATAACATTAATGATCAGCAGTTCCTGCCCATACAAGTGCCTGGAATCAATTCACATGTCCCTGCACTCAATGTGGGACACTTGTTTCATTGTAATTATAACATATAATTTATACAATTTTATATGTGTTTTTCTGGAAAACAAAAAACAACATAGAGGGCGATGTAACATGGTTCATACATGATCACTGGGTTCAGATCGTGGTCTAGACTTGTAACTGCGAGTTGAAACTATGAGTCCCCCGTCCATTGTAAAATTGGAATGTAGTGAAAGTATCAGGCACCGTGTAGGTCCCGTACTGTAACCAATTGCGAGCTCTTAACACACGGATCAAAATGGAAAAAAAACTCTTCAAAACACCATGTTTCAAGTCTAAACAATGGGTGCATTTGCTTTGATCATATTAGTTTTGCCGTAATTAACGCTGATGTGAAAAGCAAGCATGCATAGCTTAAATTAAAACACCTACGATATTATCGCAGTACTGTGCAAACATGTGCATTAACAGATCGATGGTTTTCAACGACTATGAAAAATACGACATATAAAAACGTAATAAGCCAACTGATGTTTTGTATTTGTAGTAGCTTTGTTTTTAACTACAACAAATTTTGTTTTTTTGATAATAAATTAAGGATTCATAAAGTCTTTATGGAGATTTTGATGTAACTGGCACGTACTTTCATAGATGCAGGTGGTTGGGTTGGTGGCTTACGAATTGTTCAGATTAATGAGATATTTGTGCACCTTCACAATATTATTGAGACTCTAGAGTGACTATGATCTGACGACTTAAACACGCAATCCAATTTATTTCCAACCTTTTTCGTTATCATATCTCCCCTTAAGAGAAAAACACCAGAAATAAACTCGCAAAGTGAGTATTAGAAAGAGATGTTAATCTATTACTAATTAAAGACTGCATATAACATTATTATATTTTGATTGCGTTTCATGATCACAAATGCTATCTTCTCTCAACTATAGGGTCACAACTATTGACAAATTTTATTTACACCATCTAACTTTTTATTTCAAAACGGGAGCAAAACAGTTTGGTTTTTATAGGACGTATGGATATCGAAACGTACCATAACGTTATTTTAGTAGTATGTCCAACCTAACAGTTTCTAGTCGTTTTAAACATGACATGATGTATTCAAATTGCAAATGTGTCGAGTCTATGTTAAACTTAATTTATGCAATCGTGAAGAGGTCTGTTTGAAGTTGTTGACGTCTTTTTCAAAGTAGGGAAAATTCGAACAAGTGCAAAACGATTATAAGTATGGCATAATAACGCCGTAAGCTGTCGTTCATGTATTTAAAGCATCAAGGATGCTTTATTATTTGCTACCTCTTGCGTGTGTTTTGTATGTAAGCATTATAAATAAATTCGAAAGGAAAAAGATGTTATCTGGTGAAATACTGTCCTGCCCTGCCATGGCAAAAGGAAACCAGCAATGGCCACGTGTCAAGTTTCACTTGTGTGCATTAATAGATTAAACAACCATTTCTTTCTATTTACGGTTTGTAGTCCAGAGACTTGGTCCGAGAAAGATGCTTCCTCATAATATGTAGGCAAACTCTTAAAAATGCATGACAATATATAGCAATTACCAAGTTAATATTTTAGCTCATGTAGGCAAATACTATGACAAACCAGTTATGGTTTAATATATACAAAATCGATTCACATGTTTTGCTGGATATCTCAAAAATACTTTTTTAGGTCATTGCTCATTTTTTGTCATGGCAAGGCAGTATACTTCTCTAATTACTTTGCAGCTAGCCGTATAACCATTACGAAAGGCATACTTATAACATTTTTCGAAGCTAAATACCATTTACTTAAACACCTTCTTAAAAAGTCATTGTAATTGTCAGTTATCAGTACTGATGTAGTCATAAGGTAAGCATGCAAACAGCGATGTTGCCTTCATTGAGATGTAATCCTCTTTTGCGCAACTCAACCCTGTGGTTTGCATGCACAAAAGAGTCAGAACTTGTCGGAAAAGTCAGACCTGGTTAAGCGTTGTCACTTTTAAAATATTCCAGTAATGTATATAAAAGTAAACATTTTTGGAAAGTAATTGTGTCAACAAAATCAGTTTTTTATATCAAATATAACACTTAAATGCTGATCAGTTTTTGGTAAAAAGTGCGGGAAAAAGTCCTCAAAAGACGCGTCTCTAGGCACCCGTAAATTAATTTACCTTCACCGGACAATATATTTTCCATTGCAATTACATAATTTTGTGTAATATTTTAATTTTAATAACTTTGCATTATATCTTTAAAGCTTGCAAGTCATTCTAAAAATGAAATGTGAAAAACAAATCATTTCTGACGAAAGTAAATTCCAATTACACCAGGTTTCATATAAGCCCACTTTTCCCCAGGTTTACCAATGCTGATCTTGGTTGAACGTATATATCTTTAGGGAATCACCTGGACAGGATGAACTACCAGATTCAAATATCCATTTTTAGATCAATATCAAAGTCAATGACTTTACCATAATCGTTGTCTTCTAATTTACACATATTTGTTTCTTCATGTCTCCATTGATTTATTTCCTTATTACTAAGATACCAATGCACATATACTTTAAGGCAACATATCATTTTTTATCACGAAAATGGCTGTATTGTTTTAAATTGCAGAAAAGCAATTCAATAAACTCCGCTTTGATAAAAAACAAAATCGTTTTATCCAAGTCTCATCACTTACGTGTAACACTTTATTTTGTTTTAAACGTTGTTTTATACATTAACAACCGATGTTTGTTCATGCCACTACTAAGATATATTTATCTATACATTTGTGGCAAATCTGCTCGAAAGCCCCTTATCATTATTGTGTGCTGATGCACCTTTTAGTGTGATTAATGTATCTGTTATTAATGATGGTGTATGCTGTACTTAAGCTTAGATAATTCTAAAGCTTCTGAGTGTATTTGGCAAATTACATTTTATATAATCCTATAAATATGCTAGAAGCTTGCGTTGGTGGAAATGCCAAGTATTGAAGTACTTTGGCACTTTGCTTTAATTAAAAATGTATTAGGTAAGAACTGCTTTAAAAGAATTTATAGCATGCATCCGAAAAGAGCTCTGTGAATATTTTGGTGCTTTATTACAGCATAAAATAGTACCTTTATAGTAAAGAATTTTCAAAATGAACAAAGTAATAAGCTACTTTGTGGTATTTTCCTTGATTAGATAATAATTTTAAACTGATGAGCACGAATTAGGTTGCAATATTTATATAAAATGATATGGAAAAAAAATTGAACACTAAAACCGTGTATTTTTCAAAGCAAAGGACACATTTAGCTTAACAAAACCGAACAGTTATATTCTTAGCATATCCGGTATAAACAGTTGATTTTTATAAGTTTTCAATCCAAAGACAAATAAATGAAAACTTTATTTTATAGATTCAAGATGTCATTCCATCTATGATATTATACAAAGCACAATACAGATACAGTTTTATGACAACAAGAACACTTCTTTCTGAAACTGATTATTCATAAACAGCCAAAAGTGCAGAAAATCACTTTAACACTGTTGTCTTTTTTAGCATTTATAAAGCGACTTTTCATGTATACAGTTCAAATAGCTGTTGCTTATTATTACGCTGCCTTCAGGAAATCGTCGCAGCATTTCGCTCTAAATAAGGTGGTAACATGGCCAATGTGCTCACACTATTAGAAATTAGATTAAAATATTTTTCATAAGAGCTACCCAATATCGTGTGAGTCGACGAAGCAATCAAGTTTAAATGTCTCACTCAAGGAAATAAACACGTTAGCCGCAGCGAGGTTCGAACTCGCAACCCTTAAATTGTTTGTACAGCACTGTTCTTCTAAGCCACACGCGCTCAGAAATCATCTCAAGTAATGCTAATGTACAAAGAAAGTATACATAGCTCAAAACTACCATAACCACTGCCATTGAATTCAAAAGGACTGCATACTTATGGATATAATCACTATTATTTGTGTTGGCTGCGGCCATTGTTAATCAATGACATGCTAATGAGGTTGGGTGTAAGTTGATCATAATAATAGGTAACAAAACCTGTTCAAATGAACAGTGCCAATGTAATATTGCCATGGCCATAATCACTAAGACGTTGTAAGAATATTGCCAACTATTTGTGATGCATCTAGTGTAGTAAA
The DNA here is from genome assembly GCA_032273385.1 of Ophiopholis aculeata. Classification (NCBI taxonomy): domain Eukaryota; kingdom Metazoa; phylum Echinodermata; class Ophiuroidea; order Amphilepidida; family Ophiactidae; genus Ophiopholis; species Ophiopholis aculeata. Next base: position 1,689 of record JAUMTS010187759.1, on the reverse strand, counting down.
GGTTGGAATTTGATAAAGAATACAACTTAATTGATTTTAACAACTCACAAACACTCACCGAGTCTAACACACCCGTCTATAGCTGCAACTCATTCAATTGCAAAATAGTTGGTGTTGGAAAGAGACTGTATTTGGAATTTATTAGTGACAACCGTGATTTAACAAATATAATGGAACTTAAGTCGTTTTTAAATGAACAATAGCATTTGAATCATAATATGACTTAAATGGTTGGAACTCGCTTGGCATGCATGAATAAACATATATTTGTACAGCACAGTTCCTGTTACATTCAAACTTATTTATGAAACGTTATGCCAAAACAAATCTGATACAATGTTGTTTTTTAAATTAAATTAAATAGCATTTTGTTCCACCAACATCATCCTGTGTATAGTGATCGTTATCTAATAACGACCAAAAATTGAAAAAAAATTCAAAACACCATCTTTTATGTCTAAACAATGGGTGCATTTGCTTTAATCATATAAGTTTTACCTTAATTAACGCTAATGTGAAAAGCAAGTATGCATAGCTTAAATTAACACACCTACGATATTATCGCAATACTGTACAAACATGTGCATTAACACATCAACGGTTTTTAACGACTTTGAAAATAACGACATACAAAACGTAATAAGCCAAATGAATTTTGGTACTTTAAGTAGCTTTGTTTTTAATTACAACAAATTTTGTTTTTTGATAATAAATTAAGGATTCATAAAGTCTTTATGGAGATTTTGTTGTAACTGGCACGTGTAGATACAGGTGGTTAAGTTGGTGGTTTATGAATTGTAAGTTGGCATTGTTCAGGTTAATTAGATGGTTGTGTACTTTCACAATATTATTGAGACTCAAGAGTGACTATGTATCTGACGACTTAAAAACGCAATCCATTTTATTTCCAACTTTTTGTTGTTATAACTCCCCTTAAGGGAAAAACATCACAAGTAAACTCGCAAAGTGAGTACTAGTATTACAAAGAGATGTTAATCTATTGTCTTAATTGTTGATCCATAATACTAGTTAAAGATTGCATGTAACACGATTATATTTTGATTGCGTTTCATGATCACAAATGCCACCTCCTCCCAACTATAGGTTCACAACTATAATTTAAAAAAAAAATTACACCATCTTGCTTTTTAATTGAAAAGAGGAGCAAAATAGGTTTTTTTTTAGGACGTATGCATATGGAAACGTATCATAAAGTTATTTTAGTAATATGTTCAACCTAACAGTTTCTAGTCGTTTTAAACATGGTTAAATGTTAAACTTAATTGATGCAATCGTGAAGAGGTCTGTGTGAAGCTATTGGCGTCTTGTCTACGCAGGGAAACCTAGCGAAAAAAGACAAGTGCAAAACGATTTATATATATACGTCAATAAGTTTGGCATATAATAGCGCCGTTGGCTGTCGTTTATGTATTTAAATCACCGCGTGGATGTTGTATTATTTACTACCTACTGAGTGTGTACTGTATTAAGGCATTACAAAGAAATTTGAAAAGAATGAGATATTATCTAGTGAAGGACTGTTTTACGATCTGAAACGTAACCAAATCTGGTAACTATGTTCCAGATCTGGAACATTCAATCCCACAATGCATTGCAGCTGTTCTTTAGAATCCAAATTTTAAAACTGATTGTCCATGGTGTATTTTTTAAATTTTTTCGACGGATTCT
>JAUMTS010186648.1:0-15261 GCA_032273385.1 Ophiopholis aculeata | reverse complement strand
AATAGTCGGGTTAAAAGTCGAGGAAAGCGCAATGTGAACAACATGTCGGGTTAGCGAAATTATGTTTGGAATGTCGTTAAAAAGATTACCCGGGTTAAAATCCAAATGTGAACACACCTACTGAGACTTCCTGTTCTTTCAACTTGCAATGTTTTGTTAAGGAGTATCATCCCTCACAGACACAAATAAGTGGGTTATGCATCCCGAAAATTGGATTCCTGTCAATTGTGAAGTAATGTGCCCAAAGAAGTGGGCCAATGAATGTACCTTGGTACACTGTTTTTAGGTCATGCAATTTAAATTCGAATTTAATAGAAATTTACTTGAAAACAGTTTTATTGTATCGTGTAAACATGTTATGCGTCAAGTACTTTGCTTTGTAAAAAGCTAAATTCCTATCGCCAGGTTTCTCTGTTCAAGCCCAAAATGAATGCTGAAATGAAGGGTAAGTGAGTCATAGATATCTGGAATTATTAGTCCACTTGTATCAACACACTACAGATATTAAGAAAATATCAAAGTTTATTTAAAGATGAATTAATCCCCTAAATAAATATCTTAGTCTGATAACGTGATGACTTTTTAATATGACATTCAATAAATGCCAATGAGCGTAGAGTAATAAAAAAGATACAAATCTTTGATCAGATAACAAGTGGTAGTATTGTGCAAAGACAAAGATGTATCCTAATCGTGTTTTGTCTATACATATCAATAATTGATTAAGATAAGGTAATGGACAACAAGTCTTACATGAATAATCTATTTTTAATATCGCTCAATTATTTACAAAGTTAGGGGGTCATGTTATATACACTTCAATTGGCTTGATTCAGTATGCATCCGCAAATTTTATAAATAATAATAACATGCCTTTTTGCTTGAGTAATCGGAAGATAGATGTTGCAGTTAATGCCCATCTTTCATTGGTAATAGATGGCTTTACCTACGCAGTCATTTATAAAAAGGTTTCTTGGCAAGCGCCATCCATCATCTGATTTCTGTCATCACATTTGCGCATCACTTGTATTAGCCATAATGTAACCAAGTCCTTAAAATATCTTTTTGCAGGGTTACAAATTTATCCCTAAATTTGAGACTTGAGTAGATGAGCATGGTTATGGCATGACACAATGTTGCCCAGATGTGATGAGGTGGTGCAGTTTATTTTATCACAGGTCTAGAAAAATGGAAGATTTGTGGTTGGGGATTCCCATTCATTAGCCCCGATATATTTTGGTGCCGACAACTAAACTCTCGACTCTAAGAGGAGACTAGTAATATGCGCTGAGTGAGTAAGATTGCATTTATGAAATAGAACACTTGCAGTTAGAAATTTCTCATAAGTTCATTAATCAAATATCTTTCTGTCTGGTAAAGTGAAACATGTTAATAATCATTCACTAGAATGAGGTTGGAATGAGTAACAGACCTCCTTTTAATATTACATTAGAATCTTGTGGCCGACCCATGATTACACACATACGTAGCATGATCTTAATTAACTTTATTAAATTTGATATACTTGAGGGAAGGTATTAAAAGTGTGTAGTGTGTTGTGCAAGCGATTATAAAACCGGGTTGAGTATGACCTCATAAGTCTTTCTGTAGTTTTCATGTGTTCGGTTTATGGAAATTACCATCGCTCCCTAGTATTTGCTGAAGTCAGAAATAAAATTTGCATTTAATTGTCGACTGTCAATATGCTTTCTATATGTAATGTAAAGTCTAGAAGTGTGATGATACACTAGAGGTGCTTATAACAAGGGAGTGGGTAAAAAGAATCAAATGGAGAGTGAAAGTAATGAGTTCTTTACAAAGGAATATATAGAGTTTAAGATTACAGGGGGAAAAATACATTATATTTTTCTGAATTGCATCAGAGATATATATTAGTAGTAGTACAGCATACTGTGTAAATTGATTTTTCTTTAAAGGTTTGATAACTTTGATTATTTTAATTTGATATTTTTATAACAAGATATTGTAGTGTTATTTTATAATTATAAATGATTAAAGTTTTCCAATCACCATTTTTTTCTGCTTTTCTAAATTTCTACAGTGGTTTCTGTTTTTGTTGTTTTATGCATACAAAATTGTGTGTTTTTTCTCTCGTTCCCATCCAGGTATACAGATCACATGTGATATGAGGTCACAGTCATCATCAAAAAAGTAGGAATTTTCCATTTTGCTTTCTGGTATGTCACTAATAATCCATTTAGTGTGTTTGATTCGACAGGGGGCCATAGCTTCTATGATGGACGAAAGCATTAACCAGGAATTTGTTTCACTACCGTCATTTTTTGCTGGCGGCTCTTTTCCCCACAGGTGTGTATCCTCTCTTCACAGTACATTGGGTGTCCTCTTTGTATTTAAGGTACTCCTGAGTTTATGGCTCCTGAGATGTATGAAGAACACTATGACGAATCCGTTGACGTCTACGCCTTTGGAATGTGTATGCTGGAGATGGCCACATCAGAGTATCCCTATGCAGAATGTCACAACGCAGCCCAGATCTACAAGAGAGTCACAACAGTAAGTTATTGACACTTATATGCTCATCCATTTGCATATTTCTGGAAAGTGACATGGTGCCTTGGCAAAGCTGATCTGAACCTCTTACTAAATGCAGAGTTAAAAGTCCCAAATTATACACAGCCTTATTAAATGCCAGCATGGTAGTCATGGTACGTACATGTTTCCAATATCATGCTGTGTGAGAGCCAATTTAGGCATTTATGTCACTGCCTGGAATAAGGAAATGGAGCAAAGAGTAGCAGATAAAAAAGTTCCAAGCCATTTGAAAAACCTTTTTCCAAACCATCACAAGCGGGTCCAAACTGCTGCTGCAATAATTAGACATATATCTGATTGCAATTTCAATTGCATACATATACATTAAAACACCCATATGTATCACTCGCGAGCCAAGATTTGTTTTACTGCAGACCACACTAAATAAAGGGTTTTGATTATATTATGTAACATCTGGACATGTGTTTCAGTCTGTTAATCATGCAACATAACAGCAACAATACAACGCTTGCACTTTACCCATAGCCATTAGTTATTACCCATGTTATATGGAAGTAGTCTGATTTGGATCCGTATAAACATAGTAGCAATGTAATAAACGCGATTATGGGCAAGTCACACATTGATTTTCTGTTATCACAGACAGTAAAGTGCTATTATAAAGCTAATTTTATTATGGCCAATAAATACATTATTGAGTACAAGCTGTACAGATTGTAGAAGACTGTCTGAATTCTAAATGGATGTAAAGATTATACGGCTTGTGCCTTCAGTCTTTTTGAGAACTCAATAAATACCGCTTTAATAAGGTAGATACAGCTAAAATGTAGTGTGTCATTGTATCGGCTGAATCATACATGGCAGAGCACAGGAAAAATCCCAACAGAACAACTCCAACACATTTGAATTTATTCAATCAAAATAAAGAACAGTCCCGTTTTTGCAGATTTTAGTGCAGAGCTAGTTGTGTAGGTATATCGCATAAAAATAAAATATATGCAGAAGCACACAGATAGCCTTAGTCTTTTTTTGCTAGAATTTAGTAGTAGCATCAGGAAGCCGGAGTCCCTCAGACAGATTCAATTACTCTTAATCACAAAATAAGGTCAACTTTATTTACTGGGACTACAAAGGATCTGCCGATTTAACATGTGAAGCCTCTGACTAAACATATGCCCAATATAGTTAAGAGATTCATTGATGAATATTAAATTCTGAAGGGGTTTGTTTCATGAAGAGTGTGGTTGAGAGACAATTTTATTTAAATATTTGTAATAAATAAACCTTGGTAAGCCATTCACATTTAAAGTGATTAGTGCTGACAGTTTTTCATTACCCGCTCTGTAGCGTGATTACTTTCAATATCTTGATTGAGGAAAATTTAGTTACTTCAACGGATGTAACATTTGTAGTTAATATTAAAACATTTACCTACTCGGTGTGAATGCACCCAATAAATGAACGCTAGAGAGTCGTGTAAGAAATTGCTAATTCTGTTAACCGAAAAAGATGTGAATTGGCTGGCTAGGTTTACTAATCAGTAAAGGTAGGGTCCAATGAGCTGAATTAATGAAAGGCTTGCCTTGCTTGCAGCTATAGGTTGTTATCGATGTTGCAATATATCGTAAATCTGTAAGATTGCTGGCACGTGCGTTCCTGGTAATGATGAAAGGATTTCACCAGTCTAGAGAGAGACTATAAATTGTGAATAATTGATGACGCTATAGGCATCAGAAAATGTCAGGCGATAAAAAGCATGAAGAACAGTAAAATGTCAACTGGAGAAATGGATATAAAAGTCAACATACTTTGATTTTGTTCTTCCGTTTTTCTACCAGTCAGTTTATATGTAGTTTAGTCACTTCAGGTAGCCCACACTTGAACACTTTAATTGGAAACCACTTAACTGATTATGCATAGTGTGATGGAGAGAGAGTTCAACATGAAAGCCCTGCTAGCAACATTTTAAGTGTCCCCACTCAAAACAGTCCAATGTTTCCACAATATACTTAAAAAGACAACATAATGTCAATTGTTCAGTGTTTCAAGTACTTCAAAATAAATATACAAAAACTCATTTTACTGACAATACTCTGATTGTGAAAGTGTTATTTTACTTGTCAAAGAATTGTTTTTCTGGTTAGGAGTTGTGTATTCCAGAGGAATTTGTGATTTTGAAAGGCCAAACAAAAAAGGGAAAAATGTAAAATATTTGCAAATTGTAAACAAAAGTAGGTTGCACTTTGTACATGATCAAAGCAGTGACACCCACATAACAGAAAATCACAGTTCATGACGTGGATTTCTTTGTAGACTGGTCATGTGATCATGATTAATTAAAAAGGAACAAATGTATGTATCCTGGGATATAACATTTGTTACTTGTCATAAATTTCCTGGATTTCTTTGATTCATTTGGCAGTAATTAAATTTGCACTTTTGTTGTATGCATTGATCTTGATTCATGAATATATGCATGTAGCTCGCAAAGATTTAGATACAATTTACAGCACTTTAAAATCCATTAAACATATCTTTTAATAGCAAATAGTTTTTTTTTTTGAACAGTAAACAAACAGTTTTTGGATTTGGAAAAAAAGAAAGAAAAAAGGCAAATTTAAAAATGGTTAAGATATATGGCATAAGTGGATAAGCCATGTGGATTATGATAAGGATTGTGTAGATTTTGATTTGTTTTTGGACCTAGTATAGGCAATCTACTTTGTATCCAGTATGTGTGATGGTTCCAGCAGACAAGTAATCTCGCTTGATTTGGTGTTCTCACTTATACAGCACAGTGTTTACTGAATCTATTCTAGCTCATTTAATATTGTTCACATAGCTGTAAATCATGAAATGAAAAAGTCTAGTCCTTCGTTATAATGTCAAATGCAAATATATACCTTTATCAATTAAGTCTCAAGCTATATCAATATTGGAATCTCCAGGGACCAAAGGTGTGTGACAATTACAATTTTATTGCCAGGTTATCACAAAGTTTAATCAGTTTGCAATCTCAAACACATCAATATCCAACTCCTCCTGAAGGCTAAAGTGTACTCTGGCCATCAAAATATCTTGTTTCAAGATATGATGAAAACTAAGCTAGCAAGAAGTAAATGTAGCTATGTCAGTCCCCAGAGTGCAAATGTCTTATCAGCTTCAGTTGTAATATTTGCTGGTCCATGTTACAGCACTTACACTATTTTCCATTTCTCCAATGCCAACTGTGATATGTTTGGGTGGTAATAAAATAGGATATTCATGCATGTAAATATTTGAGGAAATGTGCTAAGCTGAATATTTGACATTCTTGATAGAATTTTGTGTCCACTTGTGAGACAAAAAAATGCATTGAATTAGTAGATTCCTTTTCAGAGTCTTGTTGGTGTGAAGACTTTGCTCACAAGGTTATCACTATGGCTTGTTCAGTGATATGTTGCATCTTACCAAGTCGCATGACTACCTATGAGAGTGTGCTCATGTGACAGTAGATCATTTAAGATTACAGGGAAGTTTTAAAAAGCCTCTGTCCCTGGTGAAATATTGTTGTTGGCCATGCTGGGTGTGCATCTTGGTGGTTTGTCATCTCTTCCTCAGAAATGGTCTTCCATTGTAATCACTTAATTAAACTTTTTGATGATGTTACTGAAATGTTAACCAATTACGTATTCTTTAAATTGTGTGATATGGTCTACATTGCCCAAAATATTGGATGGATGAAGTTGTTGTGATGACCTTGCAAGCTATCATGCACTCGCACCTTTATGACTCTGGAGAGATATAAATATGAAAATCCAAATTTAGCCCGCTATTATAATATTACATTGTAAGTACTGAAAGGGATTTCAATCTAGCCCCAAGAAAGAAAACTAATCATTTCCCTCATATGATTTAGTATTGAACATACAGTATCACATCCACAAACAAACAAGTATTTGAAACCATATGTATTATCTTTTGCGATTGTGTTCTTAAGTGCTCCCCCATCTATGCAAATGGGCCTCAGTGACGATCATTGCCGGTCTGAAGGAAAAGGTCACTGTCCGTAGAACACAAAGTCATTTGTATCTTTGAGCACTATTTGCTTTCCTTGTTGACTAGCTGTGATAAGGGTTTGATACACGTGAACTGCGCAGGCAGTGAAGGAATACATACTGTGAGGAAACTTATTCAAAACGATGCAATTTCAACATCTGTACAAAAAGTGTACATAATAAAATATGAAATGCAAAACAAAATAAGGATATTTTTAGATACCAAAGTTATTGTCTGGGGAAATTCTTCACAGTACTCAATAGTAAGTTTTGATTTCCTGTTTCAGATTGAAAATCACAATTGTAATATTTTAAAATATGTGACAAAATGTTTATTTTAAGCAATTAACTAATTGTAATTTTTAAAGTGGCTGAAATTGAAATTGGGAAGAACTTTCATTGAGCAGTATGAAAATTTAAGAACTTATTTTTATTTTTGAGAATCATGATTTTGTGCTAGATCTTTAAATTGGAAATGTAAATAAAGTGCCAGACAACTTTTATTTACGTAAAATCTTAGCAAGATTGGTTTTCACCAAAATTCTAGCCCAGAACTGAATACTGCAAAACACAATTTTAAAGATTTTCACTTCACTTTAGGGACAACCCCTTACTTCCTATTTTATCCATTCAATGTAATTTAGTATCCATTATAGATTTTAAAAGTTTAACCATAATAACACAGATGACTGAAAGCTAGCCTGCTAGCTATCTTGGCCATTTTACTTTTCTTTAATCTTTGATTTGTCTGAGTGTACCGAAGGGCCTCAAGTGATCAAAAACTTAACATCCCACTTTGGACCCTCCAGCGTTATCTTTTCCAATAGACACATCTCGGCACACACACACACATTCATGATAAAACCTTTGCCTAGTGTTACTACTACTTCAACATATGAAATGGATGGATAGGGTCAGGATTCTTGCGCTAGCTGTCTGCGGACACTGATACTCCGTCAGCCTTGCCCTGAGCCACGCTGTGATATGGAGCTTAATCAGCCAGCACTCCTCAGGATGGTGTTTGGTTGCAAAGTTGCCAACCTCTACCTGCTGAACCAATATCCCAATATCAGCTTGGAATAATCTCTTGGTCCTAACAAGCTCGGTCTTGATATTACAAACTTTAACTTTGCTCCGTCTTGAAATGGATGATATTTGATGATAAAACAATATGTTGACTTTTATATGTATTGAATCAGTGAGGTCTTAGCATTTAGAATTGGTACTTCACAGTTCACACTTAATCATGTAACTGATTCTAAGAAACTTATCATTGTTTATTGAGTAAATTATATTTGCTTTTAGTTGTAAAGTAGACACAAATAAAGATAAGTTCATTAAAGTTCATTTTGGTAATGATTAGCTGTATTGCTTTAAATGTCAATTGCTAACATTATATTATTTTCTCTTTTGATTTCTTTTTGTCTACTAGGGAGTGAGACCGGCTAGTTTCGAGAAGGTTACGGACCCAAAAGTTAAGGAAATCATCGATCTGTGTACGAAAAGAAACAAGGATGAAAGGTGAGTTTTCTTCTTTGCTAGATGTTTCAGTATGTAGATTTTGTTTCAGCTTTCCATCTTGTCTCCATGTCCCTTGAGTCTGGTATTGGTTACAGCATTGGATGCTCAACTTACTTTCATATTCAGATTGTATCCTTTCTCAGGTTCTGAAGATGAATACTAAAAGCTAAATATGTCATTACCGATCATGAAAGTATATTTTGAGTATGTTATTAAAATGTTTACCTTTTTAAATCGTGTTAGTGTGTTTCAGCACCTTTTCACTCTGTACAAATGAGTCCAAACTCTTCAGGGATATGGTAAACAGTTGTTCTTGATGTGAATAAGTTGCTGAAACAGAGTCACAAGCATGAAGAAGAAAAGAGTGACACAACATGTGGTAGTCATTTCGCAGTTTATGTAAAAATGGTTTGGTTGTAGTTTGCTCATAAATTTGTGAGCGAAGTGTTATGTGTAATCCGATCATCACGATATCAACTGGATCACGCCTTGAGTTCTGAACCTTGATTGAAATAATCACCACATAAAAATATGCTACCGAAACCATGTCTCTGAATTTGCGTGATCCAGTTACCGAGGAGTTACGTAATCACTTCATTGGCAAATTGCAAAGTGAAAAATGTAATAACAAAATCAATATATACACTAAATTTCCCTTAAAGATAATATCCTGGATATTGTGTAGTTCATAGCAGATGACTGTCAACATTTTCAAGTCTCACTGGAAGTGATATTATACACTTTAAATGTAGTTTACTGGATAACTATTTGGTCCCACGGCATCCATTAGCACAAGTTGCACAACCATGTGTATGGATTGGCCATCCAGCCTTTATACACTTTAAATATGAACACAGCAACAAAGTAGTATCAGTTTTATTTTTGTTAGCGATAGTGATCAATCTCAGTTTAAGCGGAAGTGTTTCCCAGAATCAATTTATGCTCTAGTCGTGAGTATTTCCAAGGGCAAACAAAAGGTTTCTTATTGGAGATTTTATAGTAGTTCAGTCACGTTTAAGACATTTGTTTTGTAAAATAACCATTCATTTCAAGTAGACTGTTAAGTTGGCAATGCTATATTGAAAAAAAATCATTCATTGAAATTATTTACTTACAACAGAAAACACAAGATTGTATTTCATTATTATCATGTATTTTATTGATTGTTATCTCACATCTAGTCAACATTGCGGGAGTCTCCTTAGAATGTATAATTAAAATGTTCCACTGTTTGTGGTAGATGGATGAATAGTAATCGGAGTTGTTTGTATTTTATACATTGCTGTAAAGTTTATTACCTCTTACTTAGTACAGTAGAAAATAATTAGCTGGCCCAATTGAAAACATTTTCTTCAATTATGGCTGTTAGTATGAAATAAGATGATGCAAAATCTTTAAGGCAGTGAATTAATTGTCGGAATTCAAAATTGTTCATCAACAACTGCGGACAAACAAGGATAGTGTTGCCCCTTGGTTTTTGTTTATTTTGTCACATCTATGATACTACACCTCCCCTACCGTCTGTACCTTTCTACCCACGGACCTCCTGCGTGCTCCACTCAAGAGCGCAATCACTTTGATTCCCATTTGAATTCATTAAGTGGTTATTACACAGCTTGTCCTTACTGAGCAGTGATTAAGTAGGGATTGACGCATGTTTTTGATGCATAATTCACTGCTAGCCGGTAGAAATCGGCTTGGCCATCACATTTATATGCCATTTCCCCGTCTTGGTGCTTTAACTACATTGATTTACTTCACAAGAGTGAAAGAAGAATGTTTAAAGTGATGTTGTAAGAGCTACTCTATTGTCACAAATAGAAATACCTTGAAAGGGTTGAGCCCTGCATTTCATATTGAATTAATATAGATCAGTGCTAGTTTGAAGTGAAGCTTTTTAGACGGTAACAAATCACTGGAAAACTAGGGCGTCTCTTAAAGGGTAAGTCACTCGGTGTGATTAAACTGTTTAGGTTACACAGATTACCCATAAATATTCAACTTTAATGCTTATAATAAAGTGTGGATTTTAAGAATAACACCGTAGAGAGAGATAGAGGTGATTTAGATTGATAGCATAACGGTAATACTAGCTCTGCTTTGTGACAACTATACTGGTTAAAATGAGGAATAAAATGGAGGTAAAATGGTATCATTTTACTAAGTGCACCCATAACTGCTTATAAACCAAATATAAGTATAGCCAGGAGCATTACCGACTGTTTCGAAAGTTGGGACCCCACAATGTATTTAGAAAACCGGGAGCAGCAAAATTTGCTGGCCGTCAATTATTCCACCTGCTATTCATAGAAAACATACGGACAAGCAGCATCTGCATCTTGCATTTAAAACTTACAGATGAGGCCATGATGATTAACATTCAGTTATCTATAATGAAGGTAAAGGAATTAATGTTTTTAGAAGAAATGTATATGCGGATACACTTTCGGATTTGTCCAATTATGTTATAACTTGCGGCGCAGGCTATGTTAACAGATAAAGTATAAAGCTGTGAATGCATTAGAACCTGATAAAATATATAAAATATAACCTTGATTTACAGTTACAGACACCCACTCATGCATTAAACATATAAACTTTATACCAAGCCTAATATTTGTATTAAAAGGAATTTTGCTTCTAAATTACATAATGAACACACAAGTGCAATTAGCAAGCTGGGTTTACCGGAGGTATCAGTTTGAATTCACACCTGTATTGCATATGGTGCGCTGGCTTGCTGGGTGAGTAGGATGCTTATTGTCAATATTATTAACCCACACCTATGCGAGACTGTCTGGTCAAACCTACGCCTTCCTGAGAATGAGTGTGATGATGTAGAATATTGAGAACATAAAGTATGTGTTTGTCTGATGGTACTGATAATAGTTTGGGGCTCGGGTCTCTTCGGACGATTTTGAAAATTTAATTTAATCTTTAATTATAACAAATGCAATTAAATGGATACCAGTTCATATTGAATGGTAGAAGCAATTTGCCGGTTAAGAGAAAGCAGTTAGATCGTTAGTACTGGTATTGATTCAGTCATTAATTTTGCAGCGACAGCCCAAAGAAAATTGCGTGTTTGGTTTACACTCAATGCAAACTAAATCAACTGATGGTGGTGGTGGCCGAGGAAGATACAGTTTAATGGTTGTTGTAAGTGTCAAGTTACATAGTAAATATCCTTGCTTATTTTCCATTCCTCCTTGCCAAAACATCTAAATTACGTACCCTGTGGCCTGGGAGACCTCCCTGTGTTGCCGATCTCTCACTAAGCATGTTACTATTGTCAAATCAGGGCTCTTTTGGCCTGTAATAATTACCATACCACCTAAGTTAAGAATGCACCACCTGGGGACAACGCTTCTTCCCTGCTCTGTCTCATTGATTGCTTACCTGCTTTATAACGTGCCTTCTCATCAAAGCAATCTTTGAAGTCAATTTAATAGCAGTATTTTAATGGTCATACTTTACTAAGTTCATGGTGCAAGCATAAGGTGAAGGACAGAATATCAAGAAGAATGAAAGTGTCTGGTGCAACATGCCCTTGTTGGACATCTTTTGCTCAATCAATTTTCTTGTGTTGCTTTAGAATTGGAAGGTTGCATAGTGTACTTGTGTCTATTAAATCAGTTTTAAAAAGCAGCTGGTAATATAAGTCACAAATCCATCAAAATATTCTGCAACTTTCACTATCCTGCTGATTCTACCCTTTAATGAAATAAAGTTAAAAAGTACCAATTTTACAACACTTCTACTGAAGATAACTAATAGGACTACAAAGCTTATGTATTCTGATTTTTGTGGTAAATATTTGTGTTTTTTCGCTCATTGTTGTTTGTTGGTCATTTAATAAATAGGCTAGGTACAAAAGGTGTTGTTAATCCCGGACGTCATAGTTACCTCGCACTAATTTTGTTCAAGGTTGTTAATTAATGAAACTGTTTAATTATAATTAGTATGATTTCAAGGTGATAATGAAGTTATTGTGTTGGATAAGACGAGATAATAACATCGGCAAGGTTTGCAATTTTGATCTTGCATGTTAATATGGCAGCCAGGATAGACCTACGGAGATTTCATTGTTAAGTTGCACCTGGCTAGTTTTCCGGAGTGTAGATGCTGCTGCTGCTTCAATACAGAATGGAAGGTATTGATGGATTCATCAAATCATGCTTGCCGTTAGTATGGCCGTCATGGACAATTGACCCAATAAGCAATTGAGCAACTATCTATTTTGCATAGATTCGTGAAGTTTTTCCACTGCAGAAATTTGTGAAGATGTGTTTGCATATCTAATTTGCATACATTTGTAACTGTTAAGTTGCTCATCTGTTAAGATGTGCTAATTGCGGGAAACATGGTCAATTTAATCAAGGACACTAGGAAGTAAATAATCTGTATAAAATATTGTTTGTGTTTATAATAGGTCCTATAAATTGTTTTTTATCATGTGCTAAAATTATAATTTCAGAGGCATAGTTTTAATCTTTGGATTTACTGCCTAATGAAAGTTGTGAATGTGTCAATCTGACTCAATCATGCGAAGAAAAAAAGGTACTAAAAATTTATGGCAAGTTAATTCAGCTAAAATCATATAAATATTGTTCCATGGTTAACTGAGCATAACGAGTCTGTTGTCTTTGTGATTTACTGCCATTGTATTCTGTTGTTTTAATGTTCCATCCGATCATTTTTATTGGTGATATAAAATCAGTAAAACAATGAACATATCCATTATAATTTATACAAATGCCCCTTTCTTAAACTTAAGCTATACAACTTTAAAAATCAAATCCATGTATATTGTGACACATTCAGGATATACATAGGCTAAAGAAATGTGTAAATAGCCTGTAGCTAGCCCGCCAATAATGACAGATTTTGTGTCCTATAAATGATACAATTTCAACTATAGTTTACATGTTTACATTAGCTATCTTTCTGTGAGTTGGCATACATAATTGGAAAGAAGAGTAGCCGGAACAAGATTTGTTTGATCTTTCAGGTAGTTTGAGGCAAATCAATATTCTGCATAATGCTTCAGCCAATAGTATAATATAGCAGAATATCTTCCGAAAGGCAACCCAGTATAAATATGGTTGAAATAAATAAATACATAAATAGTATCGAAACTAAAACAGGAAATGTTAGCATAATAGAACATTGTTTAATTTTCAAAAGGCATCAAACTTTCATATTACAGTGAGCTATTCAGATAGTTGAAATCAAGAATACTAAATTTGATATGAAAATTTGTTGTCAAGATTTAAAATCAAATATTAAAGAACAATGTATAAAAAATAGAATAATTTGTCTTATTGACAGCCATGCGTATCGACACAGTTGGAACAGACTTTCATTCTTGCACGCGAAGTTTCCAATTCATTTAGTATGTCACAGCCCTGTTTGGGTCAATTCTAATGAAATTACTGTGTAAATGAGATCTAAAGTTTCTTTTCTTGAAGATTATTAAATTGCTTCCAGACAGAGAATCTTCTCGCATCTTTTGTCACTATACTTCAATAACAGGACATACGTGCTAGCATGCTACCACCCCAGCTACAAAACATATAGTTCATGAATTACTTTGTTCTGATTTTGAGGTTGGCTACTTTTAAAATGCCTTTCATACTCTTGCTGTGCAAAATCGGTCCTAATCCTAAAACATCTTGGCATTACAAAATAAAGCTATGTGACTAGTCATTCTTAAACACTGCCTTTTCCTTGAGGATCACTAAGAAAATAAAAAAGATATGGTCAAGGCTTACTTCGAGGTACAACGTCTCTAATGCATGTTACGCATGTCCACTGCACCTAGTCAAGAGCCATTTTAAGTGCATTTCTTCAGAATCAAAGTTTTGGTAAAGTGAACCTCTAGAATTGCTCTAGGATGACACAGTCCAATGGCACACATTCATTTAATTTTTTTAATTTCACTCAAATATTTGGAATTTTTATCATCTAAAACTAAGCATATGTGCATCTTATTGAAATAGTGTTTTTATCAATATTTATTCCCTGGTTTCGTTCAATCCATAGCTCTTGATAGCCTGCTATGCTGATAGGTGAGGCAGTCAAACAATGCTTCACGCTGTTTATGGTTCATTAGTTGAAAGGTGTGTTGCAATCATTTTGCCATGATAAAGTCACATATCATTATTGCATTTCTGAATCATGTGTCATTCATTCAGGTCAGACAATAATTTGATTTTGTTGTGGTTTGCATTTATGAATGACCAAGGTAGTCATTTGGTAAACCAGTATGCAGCTCTGACCTGAAAAACAAGGTAGTGGTAGCCCTCTTATGAAATATATTCATAGTTTGGTCAGATTCAATATTTGCTTAAACCTTGCTCTTTGAATCATAGACTTATTCACCCCGTGAGTGAGTTTCAACAAGTTCATTATCAAAGTCAAACGACCCCAAATATTCAGGTGATATACATATTGATATCTCAAGGAAATCATTTACAACTTTTAAACTTAAAGCTTTATTGCCTTTCTTACAGTATCGGCCAAGTACATGCTCAATGGGTGGGTAATCTAATTGGTAATATACTGCTATGTCCCACTAGGAATATGTAAGCTTTATAGCGGCTTGGAATTTGATAATTATGTGACAATGCATAGAAAAATGTGATAGTGGTTCCTTTTCCTCTCAGTGGTTTTGGCTCATGTACTAATAATGTCAAAGGAAGCGGATGATAGCCAAGTTGAATGTTTGCCTTTGACACTGGGACTATTGATCTATTTAAGGGTAGTGTTAACCCTGGCCCTTTTGATTTTCGTTTTTTGCTTGTAAGTTTAAAAGTATTTAATAAAATTGTATAAAAGTATACATTTATAGAAAGAAAATTGGACGACGAGTCTGATTATGATATCGGTCTGACACGTAAATGCCCATATTTGGAAAAATGAAACAAAAAGGAGATTTTTTGACACACAATTTTCAAACAGCTTAACTAAAAAAGTTTGTTTGATAATTTTTTCTCATATTGATAAACGTAAACAAGACAAGTTTGCCTAGGATCGGTTTTTTTCTTTTTTTGAAATAACTGTTATTTTTCGAAATATTTACAAAAGCATCGGAAATATGTAAATGTTTGTATTTTTGGCATGAATTTTACCGTAAATCCGTGAATATCTCAAGTTAAAAAGCATA